>NW_019059570.1:1006330-1023404 GCF_000696155.1 Zootermopsis nevadensis
TACAAAACAGTAGGTAAAATTGTAATTTTGTATATTTTAATATATACGTTTCCAGTTGCCAGACTAGAAGATGAACTGCATAGTAGCAAATATTTTCCGAGTTTTGATTCGATATCGTCTTTCAAAATTAACTGAACGTTGTCACAACGTGAAAGTATTTATTAGCTGCCTTTATGCTACAGTGATTTTGCCTTATAGACTGGTGACGAGACATGAGCATATATTTACTTATCTCTGACGTTAGAATGCTTTCGCTAATGGGCTTCACATATTCAGACCAAGGGCCTTTGCTGTTGGAGGGAGGGGACATCCGTAAAGTAATTTGTCCTTTTTGAAAATAACTTTTCTTGGATGGATGTGTGGGGGTAAATTTGTTATCGTTTTGGTTGAAGATTTCTTCGAAGTGGATTTTGAGTGGGAAACTCATGTAAATAATATTTAAAAATTCAGTCCCTAAAACAAGGAAAAAACAGAACTTCACCATTACGAAGGCCAGCTGATTAATGCTACTTAAGAAAATAATGATTTTTTATTTCAGAATCATACGAAAGTAGTAAATAATTTTGGCAAAATGAGGAGTTCATTGAGATTAAAGCAGGTCTTATATATTGTTACCATGGGATTTAAAGGGTTAGTGGTAGACTGTATATGTCATTAATTCATGTTAAGATTCTTAGTATAGGCGTAGCTAGTATTCTTACCCTTAAAATCCTGAGGCGTCTGACGTTATATGCACTGATCTAACAGTGGGATCGCGTGTTTGAATCCAGCTCAAGTGGGAAAACTACCGTAGCCAGTACCTAAAAAAATGTTTTGTCGTATAAGACAACTATTATAAATTGATATAAAATATGATGAAAATACTAGATACATATAGTCATGAAATTAGAACTTCTAGCGCCTAAGTCTACTGGCCTAGGTGATATTTTACCACAGAATTCCTAATTATTCAAGCTAATGTGGTCGGTTATCATAGCCTTAAATAAAGGTAAATATAGTTTTATAAAAGTTTTAACAGTTATTGAAGTGTAAGTCCAGACGTTATTGGAATTAATTATTGGAAGCAACGCACAACGACAGTGTGAAAACTATAAACACTGGGCGTGTCACTGAACGAGTTACAGCTTGTTTCTGATACACACGTGTTCTGTGCACAAAAGCAGCGAAACGTCTGTGTAAACATGGGCATTTGGTCTCTTCATGTTTAAGTTATGTCCCATTTTATTTTAGAAGTAGAAGGGTGAAAAATTAAGTGCAAAATCGTCCACGGGAAAGTGTTTTATTTGCAGATCTCCGGTTTTAACGTTGCAGTCTATTATTTTAACAACAATAATTTACAGAAAGTGCTCAAAATGTTGTTCTTGCACACAGCGCGCTGTGAGTCTCATTAAGGATTTTCGTGTCACTTACCTTCATAAGGTCGCGTTAGAGGAGGAAAATTTCGGTATGTCTACTCGTACTGACTGACTATGCAATGTAATCATACTTTGTACACATGTTCTCTAGTATTTTCGTTCATGTAGCAAAAAGTAATTTACAATTTTGATATCAGCTTGAAATCGTCATGTTTATACACTGATTGCAGTAGGCATTGGAATGGTAGTATGTTTAATATGAAACAGTTGATTGTGTTGTCTGTATTTAGTGATTCATTAATGTATAAGCTGCAAATAAATAGAAATGAAAGTCCAAATGATATATTGAGCTTAGGTCGGCTTCAACGTATTTCATACACTAAATCAAAGAGACCATTTGTGATACCAGGCGGGCCTGTATATTTTTGTCTTTATTTACAAATGCGATTTATTACGAGTAAATAGTACGAGGTTTTGTTCACATTATTGATGATGTTTGTATGGTTATATAGTTTAGTATCTGTATTGGTTATGTGAGTTAGTATAACATTCATATATAACTAGTTATGGGATGCAAGACTCCTAATTTCATATAGATAGATTCCGGATTAATGAATTTGTGTTTATAGATCCTCTCATTTTTACTTCATTACTACGCATTTATTTTCATTAAGTTTCGTCTCTGCCGACTTTATTTTTATCAGTGGCTGTACAGTCCTTGACGGGCCTTGGCCTCTACACTTCTTAAACTTTTAGACATTTGGTAGGACTGCTTGGGCGAATGATCTGCTCGTCTCGAGGTCTCTACCTGTACCCGACAGTACAACACTGAAAAAAGACGCGGAAAACATTCGAACCAAGTGTCCCAGTGATCAAGGCCCACTCCCCGGACCGCGCGGCTACTGTGTCCGGCTGATTCCCGACTTCAAACTTGAAAATTTTTGTTATATTGATTTTACTATTATATTTAGAGATTCACTAAAATTTATTTAGTTGCCTACCCTTAGAAAAAGTATTTAATTCTTGTTCAGAAGTGATTGAAGTTTTAATTATTATACACTTAAGATAATTATGGACTTATATATAGGATATTGATGACATTTACAGATTGCGTGATTTAAACTGTGTTGTCTTGGAATCGAGATAAACTTTGATCTTACATTTTGTATTCAACGATGGAGAAGTGGTCCAGGACATTAACGGAGATCACCGAAGTCTGCTTTTTCCTCCTTTCTGAATTCAGACGTGCGTTTTTATTTAATTGTAATGAAATTAACGGGACTGCTGTACATATTCAAACAAAAAATTAATTTCATTGGACCTTGACAAAACAAACACACACAGAACAAATAATATCTGATATTACGAATAATAAAACGTAAGTAGACTTTATAACTTTTATAATTCGGAGGAATCTTTAAGTGGGTCACGCTGGAGTGATTTCGTTAATGTCGAAAATCGTTTAACGTGTGTAGCATACGAAAATGTTTATGCATGATTTACGCAAAGTGAATACTGTTGATTTAAAAGGACGACCACTCGTTCCTCCACCATATACTTGCTTGAATGCTGTTTGATTAAAGACGCTTCTCCTGGAAGTGATTTTAAAGAAATCTTGTATTGTGTAAGACTTGAGGTTCTCAAAAATCTTGAATTTACTGAGAAGACACCGACAAACTCCTTTCTCTCCTGCTTAACCCACTGATACACTTCGGTGGCCCATTCAGATGGTGTGATCAACTTTTCAAACGTGGAAACTCTTAGAATTAAATTCTAATTATTTAACAGGGGAAATCTTCAAATCTTGTATTTACTGAGAAGACACCGACAAACTCATTTCTCTCCTGCTTAACCCACTGATACACTTCGGTGGCCCATTCAGATGGTGTGATCAACTTTTCAAACGTGGAAACTCATAGAATTAAATTCTAATAATTTAACAGGGTTAGTATAGGTCTATTAATACTGAAGTATTGCGATCTCTGTTTTGATAATTAGACTGAATTTTATATATTATTTGGTGTTTTTAGCAGAGGAAATGAAGCAATTTGCCAGTACAGGAAATAAATGGATGATTACGAACTGAAATTAGAAAAAAAACAACAGTTTGTCTGTTCTGCAAATTATGACTCTACTTCAGACCCTTAAGGGTAACCACAGCGAACATATTTCACGGTTTTATTACAAGTCCGAGTATATTTTTGGAGGTTAGAGCTTTGGTATTTATTCCAAAAAAAAAGTGTGGTTACAGATATTGGGCAAAGCGACCACTAGAGCAAATGTAGCCGACGCAATTCATTACTGTTTGAGTCAGTGGAAAGAGGAGAACAAATGGAAATGCGATAGTATTGGCAGTAATTCATTAGCGACAGATCATGGCGTGCGTCTGTCTGTCCATCAGCAGTGCCGCCTGCGGTATTGGCTCCCAACCGCTGGTTCGTGGTCCGCAGACATTAGTGACACAATATACGAGGAACTAAAACGATATTATATGAACCGATTGTGAACGCGTCTGTAGTTTTTGCTTACTTATTTTTATCACAAAATGGCCGAAAAGGGAAGGGGTACTGATTCAGAATGGTTTTCATGTGCATTTACACCACTTATTTATTCTTTATGCGTATTTACCCTTTAAGGACATAAATCACTGCTGACAAAGGTAATCGACAAGATATGTTACAATGCTCAGAAACACAATTGTGTGCTGGGGATTTTCAGCTGACTGATTGTAAAGTAGGCGATCGCGATTCGATTACTGGCAGAAGCTGCAGTCTTCTCTTCGCCGTCACTATCAGACCGGATTATGGGCACAGCTGACCTCCTAGCCTACCGGCACCATGGTATTTTTCGCCCGGGAATAATCTGGAAGTTTTTAGAACGGACTGACTAGCTAAATAACTTCATAGAGTGGAGTCTTTCTTCGGAATCTTGGAGTCAGTAAAGTAGTTAAGAAATTCTCCACATTTAGTGGGACCCAAAGGTTCATGACCCTGTTCAGAAGAGCCCGCTTCTAAAACTGACAATTTATATCATTTTAGGACCAAGTTCAGAGTGCGTGGAGTCGTGTATTGGTTCGGTTCTAAGGTAAAGACATCTATTTCCCACTTATTTGATTATGTATAGGCCCACAGTATGTGTAACAAGTTTTGAAGAATATTTATTTTGGATCGAAGGTTCTATATTTCATGCGATGTATGATGGCCTTGTTTAGAAATTTCAGTAGCTCAGTTCTGACTTCACGTTGACGTTAGTAACAGACCGACAGTACAACATTTAAATCCAGCAGAGGGGATCAAGTCTGAACTGTCCGGATACATAGGACGAGTTCTACGTGAAATCAAGAATATGTATACACATATAATATGAAATATTTATATTGTGTGCATACATATTTTGGGACACATTGTATGAAGGAAATAATAATAATATTTACATATTTTTTATTGCTGTCTGTAATAGATTAATGCACACCGTGTTCAGTAGTTTTTGTTTTAGATTTAGAATATTATGCAGATCTTGAAGTTATAAAAATGTTGATATGAAACTTTAGTAGGCTTACACACAGATACTGGTATCATTAAATGATATCAAGATATATCAGTTAATGAATAGCCATCGTCGTCCTCTCAGCTGCCGTAGCAGCTTGCAACTACATTATTCGAAAATAATGGGTCATGTTGTAGTCTACGTAACTGGAGTTAGAGTGGATATTTTGTCGCGGTACACATACATAGTCACAGCGGATAATAAATTCCCGGTGAAACCCAATTTCGTGTATGTTATACTGTTTTGTCTGTCATGCGATTTGACAAACGGGATATGGGTTCAGATTAAATATTTTCATCATCTTTTCCGATCAGTTTGCTATCGTTATTGTTTCGACCATTGATTAACTTTTGATCCATCATTGTGTTTCTCGATTAAAATCGGTTGACAGTGTCACGAAACGTTCAGAATTGAACGCGAGATATACAGTTGAGCTTCAAATGCCCACACATTTCAGGTAGCAGCGTTACACATCCTTGATTTTCAGACGAGACCGGTGTAAAATTAATGCGTAGTGATTGAGCAGAGTCCAGTAATTAGAATAAATAGGATCGTCGTTAGGAAAAGCAGAAGATGTGAGTGAGTCAAATTCCTGTTGCATTTCGCCATCTTTTTCTCATACGATTTTTTCAAACATCTCTCAAAATAGCACACTTAAAGAGACACATAAGTAATGGGGCATATTTGTGGGAGCATGTGTAGAAAGTCCTATGCCTTGAAACGCATGAATAGATAGTTAGGTCTATGGATATGTATAAATAGTGCGTTTCATCCATTGAGAAACGTAGGTGATGTGTCACGACCGTTGAAACACAGAGGCGATGGATAATAATTGTCATGTTTATTGTAACATATTGTCGGAAACATTTAGATTTCGATTAATCTACATTTTTCTTGTTTATCTTTATTATGTCCATGAGGATATCACGTATCCTCAGCGCCCTCTGTTATGAAATTATGACACACATTCTTGAGGTCTGATAATTGAGTGATGAGAATTATATGTTTTTTGCAGAATATGGCAAAATTTATAAATTGACGTGTTTTGGATTATCTTTAGTACTCGTGTTCTAACAGTTCCTGAGAATTTATTTGTTTTGTGGTTGGAACTTTTTTGTCGCAATGCTTTGTTTGTCAAATTGCGAGAAGAAAATAAATTTGTTCAGATTTTCGAGAAATATTTTTGGAAGACCCCAGCCATTAAAATATTATGATGGTGATGATAAAAGTTTACGCACTACGGCGTATGTAAAGAACATTAAATTCTCGAATGGAAAATTTCTGTGTCTGCAAATATCTTGTTGCATGCTGATCTGGTTTCGTAACTGGAAATAAAGTATGTATTAATCCCACGAATTTGTTTTTCCAAAACACATAGTCGATCAAGCTTTCTGACGTCAAGATTTCTAACGTTTACACTTAAAAAATAAATTCGGAAATGTACACATAGCGTGACAATTCTGGCGCTTTCGCCAAATTTGACCTCTGACCCCTGTAAATGGCACTAGTGACTCTCTTGTTTTATGTGGCCAATGGTAAATGTATGGGCGGGACGTGTGGCTTCGGTATTGATAATGACGCCGCCACGAAGGATTCCCCACGAAGTTGCGCGGCTTCCTACGAATTCTGAGGTATAGGATTCTCCGTGCGCCATTTCTCCATTTGGTCACTCCCGTGCGTATAAACGCACATGTTGTGTATGTAAAATGCCCACTATTGCCAGATTTAAACTAAAATTTGAATGCATCTACAATATTAATTTGAATCCAAAATATAACATTTTGTGAAAGTCCATTTAGCGGTTCTCGAGGCTGTCCGTGCGGAGAGACAGATGGACAGACAAGCAAAAGTGGCTAAGCTGCTGGTTGCAGTTTTTCAACTTTTCGTTGCGAATGCAAGCAATTATTGGCATAAGAAAACTGTCAGTGTTGGAATGTTATATTCAGGTTTAAGTCGGGCCTAGTTGACAGTACATAGCAGTTTAGATTACTGTAGGTGGGTCATAAATTGGATATTATTCTAGCTAGAGGGCCACTTGAATATTTTGGAACGAGTGTAACACATCTCTCATAAAATGGGCTACTTCTGAAATTGTACTGTGGGAAAACTTAATCAAGAAGATTTATGTCCTTGTTTCGTTATATACAAATGAATCCATTTGTCTAAATATGAAATTTATACATGGCGAACTCTTGTAATCCTGTTTCCCTATTTGTGTATCACTGTACACCGTGTGCCATATTATAGCGATCTGTGAAGTAAAGTGAAGTGTAGTTAAGTAAAGTTCAATAAAGCTAAATTAAGGTGTGACTTTTGGAAGCCGTCACATGGGTGGTAAAATTCATAACCGCCTGCATATATTAAATCTAAGCTTAAGTTATGTTTTTGTCCACTATATTCCCACAAGCACACAGTAATGTGAATTTAATTGAAACACATTTCCACTTTATTTAATTGAAATATAAAACAGTGGCACACAAGTAGCTTATGACATGCATTTTAAACTAAATGTTTTTTGAAGCTGGGACATTTTTTTCGCCACACATTGCGGAAAATTCGAGAACCGAGTTGGGCCGCACGTTGCATCCAGGAAAGCGGCGAGTTTGACACAGAAGCTGTGTACGAAGGTACGACATGATTTGAAAGCTGCAACGAAACTAAGCCTAGTGTTAGGCAATTTTGACTGCAAGAGCATTATCGGCTACAGGCAGTTTGAGACGCGCATGTGGAATGAACGCAGTTACATTTCAATAATAAATTATATTAGGTGCAGCTTCTTCATCATAAATTTTGTTAGGCGTATATTGAATCTGCTATGGTGGTCTACCGGTTAGAACGCTGGCCTTGTAATCCTGGGGTACCGGGTTAGATTCCCGCGGTGCCCGAATTTGTACTTGTGTTGGGCAAGGCCGTGGTCTAGGCAACACGGAGGTTTCCTCCGGGGCTTCCCCGGTTTCTCCGTGGCATCCCAACAATTACTCCATACACACAAAAGAAGGCAAACCACTTCTGTATCATCTGCCAAGAACGTATATGAACAGGTCCCAGCCCGAGAAATGGGTGGAAGGATCCTGTTCATAATATGTCGCAACATCCTGTAAAGGAGACGGCGTAATAAAGAAGAATATATTGAATCTCATGGGTGTATGGTAAGAAAGTGTGCTCTGGGTTCCGCTGATTGAGGTTAGGGTGCGGTGATTGGTCTCTGAATATGAAGATGCACTGTCGGTTTCCGTAAAGGCAGGGCATTTCTTCATCAGCTGTGTAACTATAATCTGCTCAAAAGAGATTTGGGAGTGCAGTGTGGGGCATGGAACTTGATCGCTCGGACACTGGCGTCTTGGGCTCGAATTCCGCTTAAGACATGAATGTTTGTCCTCGTCTTACTGTTTTTTGTTGTCCTGCGTAGGTAGCTGATAAAGTACGAAATGAGAAGGAAGAAGTCTATGGAAAAATCTTACCAGAAGAAGAGATAGGATGGTGGGACACATTCTGAGGCACCCAGGATTGGTTAATTTGGTAATGGAAGGAACAATTGAAGGGAAAAATTGTAGGGCGAGACAAAGATTGGAATATGTGACGCAGATTTTTGATGATGTGGGCTGTAACAAATATGTGGAAATGAAGAGACTGGCGCAAGATAGACGAAAATGGAGGACTGCATCAAACCAGTCGGAAGACTGATGACAAAGAGAGAGCTGATCAAATACCTAAATAGCTTAATCCATATGTGAGGCGGTCAATGTCCTTCAAGGACTGTAGAGTGTGGAGTAACAAGTACATGAGGTAGTAATTGAAGGTGGCTGTCATCTGCAAACGTGAACTTCCCAGAAGACCGGCATTTTCATACTTGTTGCCGTGAGAACAGCAAATCTCACCAATTTAGTAACAGGAATTATTGTTAAAGTTACGATTTTACTCTCACAAAGAACGCTTGAAAGGTCGTAAATAAAATTTAGTGACTCCTGCGTCCTGCATTTGTAAATTTGTACCACATGGCAGACTGCATCGCCGATTTTTCTCGCGACGCCGCGCCCTCGCCGAGCGTACGGTGCTTATCACACCGGATGTAGGTTACGCTTCAATACTGAAGCCTTCTGTTCCGGCGGCCTGACTGACGAACTGCATGGGGGAACAGGGGCGTACAACACAACGCGTATGCTTTCCATACAAAGCTTGTACTTAGCACCACTCCACTCTCTTTTGGAAGGATTCAAATGAGATATTTAATATCTCACATGGCAAATTCTATTTATTGAATTGGTGGGCATTCAGCACCCAGGGATAGATTATACAAGATTACAAGACTACCAGACACTGCATTCGAAATAATATCCTTATTAGACTTTCTGTTCTTGGTAACACTGTCTTCAGTAGTGAATGCTGTGCTTATTGTTCGTCTATAAATCCGGCTAGCAGAGACACCGCAGTTTCTGGCACAGCGGCGTTTCGACAAAAGGAAAGGTAGGTAATCTGCAGATTATTTGGGTCAGCCTCGTGTTTCTTTTAGTCACATTGTGCTACCAATAAAGTACCAACTTACGTCACACTCGGAACTGGGTCAGTGGTTCTAGACCGCTGTGGCGTCTTGGACTTTCAAACTTTTATTTGCCTTACGAACTATTTCCTTTTACTTTGCAGGATGTTTCATATTAATAATACTGAAAAAATCTGATAAAAGTCAGTTTCATAATATTTATGTTTTAACTGAAGTGAATGAAAACACTGCCAGACGTTTTGTTCTGTCTGTGTTCCAGCGTATGGAGTAGCACTTAACCACAAATGTAAGACTTATTATTTTCCGTTTTTTAAAGTGTTAGCCCGGCTAATACGATTTACATGAACCCTTCATTTCTGAATTCCGCATTTGTTTGAACCCAGACGTTCAGCATCACTAATAACAGACCGTTGGTACATGAACCAGTTGAATGGAGCTTCTTTTCTCGAAGTTCATCTCTTCAACATAAATTTTGACTTTATCTGCCATATTCTTTTCGGTTTTAAACTAATGATATTTTAACTACAGGTTCTCCGACTTGCAGTTACAACCATCCTTCCCTTGAGTAAGAAATAATTGCTCACTCGTGTTAAAGCTGTAAATATTTTTCTTATAACTTGTCGAACATTACATTTAGTACTTAACGCCTATCATAGTTATCATTCTATCATCCTTACATTCATATATTATTAAATTTACAGGTAATAAACGTCCTTAAAAAAATGGATGCGTCTGAATTATTTTTCGCGGACAGAGTTCATTTCACTAACTCACTCACCTTCAAATGTTATTTTATGTGCTTGTAGGATTCAGGTTTTTTGATTATAGACATGTTGCAGAAAATGCATTATCTTTGTAGTAGGGCTCTATCTCTGGATGACCATACTTTTCGGTATCTGAGTTAAAACTCAAAGTTTCAATGTATTTCATTTTAAAAACGAATGTTTTATTCTTGACCTATCTCTGGATGACCATACTTCTCGGTATCTGAGTTGAAACTCAAAGTTTCAATGTATTTAATTTTAAAAACGAATGTTTTATTCTTGAAGTATCCGCTAATCAAATTTCTGCAAATGTTAATATACACAAAACCTGTACTAATAAGTGTTTCGGTACGTAGGTGAGACACGTTTCTGGGTTATGACATCGTAGGTTGCTTTGCCGACGTTTCGGTAATCCTTAGTATCTCCTACTTGGAGGCGAAGTTACCGCTGTCGGCCGACGTCTCGGTCTGCACCATTGGCTTGCCATCTCACTTCCGTCGCGTTCTCTTGCGCAGGTCAGCCGACGCACCCCTGCCCGGATCAGAGAACAAGAGGATGTACGCTTGTCTCCCATCAGACCATGTTGTCGATGGGGAGTTGAGTTGTTTGTTATAGATGTACACAACATGAAGAGCAGGTCGTATCGTTCCCACATCTCCATTATGTGACGTGTCATGCGGTGGTGTTGATGTTCTACTGCAGAGAGAGCGAACCAACATCCGGTCTCTAACGGATTTGTTGTTTTCGTTCCCTCGGTTCATTTCAGTAGTTCAGTCTGTCGTAGCATATGTAACTCATGTTGTGTTCTGTTGCAATATACGGAAATTCCGTTTTTAAGAGACCTAGTTGTCGCTGTTTTATTTGGTCGCGGGAGGAGATGTTTTTTACGGATCAAAGTGGGAGTACAGAGTGGTAGGTGGTTCGGCTGAGTGGTTGATTTTGTACGCGTTTCCACAAAGCCATGAGTTCTCTTTCCGTGTTTGTTCGGCCCATTCACTTGAAATTGGATACCCATTTTATGTTTCGAAAATACATCAGCTTTTCAGTTGAACTCACTGGCCAGATGACGTATTCTGTGACCGGAATGTTAAATTTACTGGAAGAAAAGTTTTGCTAAACTTGTAAAACTGAATTATGTAGATCGTACACTAGATTTACTCATAAACTATCCAATATTAATAACGCAGGAACTAAGTGAGCTTTAATAATTATTATAATAGAGAAGTGAAAGAAGACGATTCGAGAGACGCTAAAAGACAAATGGCTCAGGATGAAGTCCAGTGATGAGATGATTTGAAGTGGATAATGAATCTTCTGGTTTCGTTAAGTACAGGAAATTTTCTAAGCATTTCTTGAGCGACTGTTGGTGTCTCAAGGAGGACTTTGCCCCATGAAGATAGTTAATCCATCTTGTATGCTAATACAGTGTATTAATTTCTGTTATTCATTAAGCCTGTTTGCAATGAAGTCGAAAAATATGTCCAGGGGGTTCTTTGTCAAGCTATTTAAGAACGATTCTTATCCTGTAAAGGTTATAAGCTTGTAATTAGATGCAATGATGACCTACGTATAAAAATATTTATGAAAACAAGAATAAAACTGGTGACTGGGCCGAGATTCTAACCTGATGCCTGCAGAATAGCCTACAACGTAACCACTACAGTAATCTGCTCGAATAATTATATGAATTGAATGTAATAAGAGACAGTCTTATAGTGGTATTTGAAACGAATTACGAATACTTTTGCGGAGGAAGCTGAAATCGATAACTCCCTGAACTTTTGCGATGGCATAAGCCAGGGCCTCATGTGGCATTTCTGCAGTTGAAACAGTGTCGTTAAATCTTGTAACGTGATAGGCAGTAAAGCACATGATAAATCCTTAAGTTCAGTTGCCGTCACGTCTTTGCACCTTATTTTCTTAGGATTCATTTGAATATTGTTCTCCCCTCTACTCATAGATATCCTAAGAAGCAGCTGTTTTTCAGATTTCCTATTCTTCTACGCTTTTCCCATCTCTTGAAGTTTGATGATATCCCTTCGTTCACTCCCCCTTGATCGGTGTCCCGTACCAAAATAACGATACAGATGAAGAGTACAAAATATTAAGAGCCACATTATGTAATCTGAATAGCAAAACCTCGTTGTCATTGTTCGAGTTTTTCTTGAAATTTAAAACGTAATTTTATTTTATATGTGAATAATTTCCACCTGTGGAAATCATGTCATCTCATTGTTACATTTTTCGAATGAAACTGTAAAGCATAATCAATTTATCTTTGATGATGGCGAGTTAAAAATTATCCTCGGTCATTGGATAAATTTATCTTTGATGATAGCGAGTTAAAAATTATCCTCGGTCATTGTTACGGAATCTTTAATGGAATGGGAATGTGACTGACAAAGTTTCTTTTTGTTTCAGGTAAGAATCCTGCATTTTACTGTAGCTGATAGAACGTAAGTACCATTTAAACAACGGACTTGTCAACCGCATGTTGAGAAACGCTTGGAAATACTTTTACGCTGACAGTAGAATGATAACTGAATTCTTATAGGTACTCAGTTTGTCAGTAAAGTCGTAGCTGTCGTGGGACCGTGTGTTTCAACATCTGTTCACAAACTCTTGTCATTGGACCGTATGAGCCACTTGAATCCAATTCACGCCTTCCTAAACTGAGAGTGGCTTGATTTGTGCTCGTTAAACATTACTACTACATTAATAGTCATGAAACTGATTGAACGTCACAATGCCGGTATGTTAACATAGTCACTTTTACAACTGAAACTAGCGCTGAATATAGACCTATAGACACTATAATAGAGGTCTGCACTTGTCGAAATATCATAATTTCACCCGACCTGGGTGGAAGACCATTGTACCCGAGCCCGAAGTTTATCTTCAGATATGGTTCTTGTGCCCCATTTAACCCCGAATTACTTTTATTTCAGCCTTTATGAAACACGGTCTATGTACAATATGCCCTGTCTATCACATCATTACTGCATATTTCAGTGCATAAATGCCACTATACCTCGAATGACTTTTTTAACGACGCTCGAAGAACATCTTAAGTTGTTTTGACGTTTGAGAAACTGTGAAAAGGTACCGAATGCAAGGCTTGTTGTTTCGAACGGTTTCCGAGAAAGGGTAGCTACGAAAATCCCCGAGAAAATCAAGTCGGCTGGATTTGTTTCCGGAGCCCTAGTGTGTCGCGAGGATAACGCCAAGTGCCATCGTTTGAACGAGGCAAGAACCTGAATATTGTCTCTTGCATGGCCTTCGGGCCAGTTAGGACCAGAGGAGCGAGGTCCAGTCGCCGGTCTGTGCTGAAATTGTCGTGGCGTTGTTCGCTGATGTCTGAGGTGTAGCAGAGCACGTGTCATGGTGACAAATCGTGGGTTATAGAGGAGGGCGGGGATTCATCCTGACATAGCCGTCAGGGGACTCTGCAAAATGTCTGCCGTCGGATATTTGTCTCGCTACTGCAGCATTCTACCTAAAGAAGGATTTGATACCAGCCTCGCGTTTTTACTTGGGACACTGAAGATGGCAAGACTTTTGTACATTTATTTCTTTGGTGATCATTTTCTATTTAATGCTTATATAGATATTATAACTTATTATACAAGAGTCTCACACAACAAATAGGTTAGGTGAAACAGTAACGCGTATGATATTTCTTCTGAATGTATCTACTTCGAACCCCTTCGTGATCACAGGCAATCCTGATATTTCATGTTTTTCTATATTCTATTCAAGCGAATTCAGTAATAGTAACTTTAATATACTATTCAAGCGAATTCAGTAATAGTAACTAAATTAATTTTCGACTTGAAGACGTTCTTGGTCGTATCACAACTTAAACTCTCAGAAGCCACATAATATGTTTGAGATAGTTTTCCATCTTTCACAAATTTGTGGTTTTTGTGGCTGAAATATGGAGGAGAATATTAGGTAGCAGGAAGATAATGAAAGTTTAATTATGATGAACTTCATAATTTGTACCCTGCACCCAGCATTAGAGGAGTGATAAAATCGACGAGGAAGCGATGGGCTGACGTGTGGCACGCATGGGGAGAGGAGAAAGGAATGCAGTTTTTAGTCGAAAACGTTCGGGTTCTGTAACACGCGACGAATTTCTTAGCGACTACCAGGTTCTTAAAAAAGGAATATGCTCTACGGAGTTAGTCAGTGTTCTCTCTTAGCATTTGCCTGTGTGTGGCTAAAAACTACGTCAGTTGCATCCCATCCCAAGGTCCTAAGAGTATCGGCTCCTTTCTGTGGCAACTGTCTAGTATAATAGACCATACCATGCTTGAATTGAATTGCTTTACCAATGCGTTACCATCATTCGCTGTCATATAAAACGAACGGTAATGTTTGTCGGATTTATTTTAGTGTGTATAACTTTCTTGCACACGCAGTGTAGGTTGAAAAAAGTTACTAACTCTGTCTCAATGTTTTGTGAGAGTACACGTGGGTTGCAGAGCAACTTTGATTTACAGAAGACATGGATCCTTGTTTTCGCTTCTCCCTCGTAAAACATAAAACCTCATATGAATAACAAACGTATCGCTTCTTTGCGGGTGCAAGCCCAGAAGCTACCTTTCATTTCGTTCACGTAACGCGAATGTAATCAATTAATACAGCAGTGGTAAGAGAAGCTAGTTATTGCTGTTACTTGTTTCTGTAATCATGTTTTATCGTGTTCCTGGAGCCAGGAACCAGTTAGTTGCATCCAGCATACTGATGTAGCTGCGTACATGGTATGCCTACATCTTCTTGTAGCGTCAAACATTTATAGGATGTTTTAGAATCTTCGTGTGATGCGCACACCTCTGTCAAATAATCTGAGGTACAACATGGAACCTAACTTTTGCGCGCAATTCTACTAATCGATTATTTTGGTCATGAACGTCTCAGTTGTATCATTAAAATTTCTGCTTTGAATTCCGGAGGTCCTTGCTTCTATTTTCGAACCTGGTGCGTAATATCCCGAGCTGCGCTGAATTCTCCTTCTAGCCTGCAATTATCTTACAGAAAACGGTATTATAATAGCAACGCTGCGTGGACACTGCCCATTGTCAGGTATATTTTATATACACGGCGTTTCAGAAGTTGGATCTGCTCTCGTCTTCAGTTTACTGGCTTTCATTAAAAGCTAAGCCAGTATAATGATAATCGCCTGAAGATGAAACTAAAGCGAACTCCTGAAAATCAAAATATACCTCAGGAAACAAGCTTCGAGCTTTTAGTATAATGAGATTGTATTTTAATTAGCAATAGTTCGATTCTTCGGAACTCTAAAAAAGATTGTGTTTTAATTAGTAATAGTTCGATTCTTCGGAACTCTAAAATTCACAGTGCCAACGGTACGTGCTTTGCATTAAACAGTACTTGAACGAGGTGTATATCGATTCCTGCACCGTAGTAAAACCAACTTTCTTTAGGTTGGATCCTCCGTCGTCCAGAAGTACTGCCGTCAGATTTGCCTATAGTTCCGACATGTACCGAGCACGTTGTTTAAATGATTTCCGTTGTACGTACAACAGATAGACGAAATGCAGAATGTAACGCCTTCGTGGTGCTCTGCTAGGTCTGTCTGATGCAACGAAATAAACTGTCAGGTTTCCAAACTGTTCGATTGTATTAACAGACTGTTTGTTCTAAACTGCTGTAACATGTAGGTTGGCCTGTGCTTTCCAACACGTAATGTAACTCCCCTTGAACATTTCACTGTGCGACAGATTTATTATATTTGTCTGTATACTACCTTGGTTTTTCCGCCACTGTCGTCATAATTAAATCACAAGAAAATAAACACTGCAAACCAAACAACACCCATTGCTGTTGCGTTCGTCTTTAATACCAGGCATTTCCATAGTGTTTTTAGTGTGAAATAGGAAGGCATTAAAATGCATTTAACTTTTTTATGTTTATGGATTTCATTGAATATATTTAAGTTTGGTATTCATAACCGAATTTAAGCAATAAAGAAATGGTCCACATTTCACTTTAAAGTGTAGTTAGAACGGTCCAAACAAGGGTGGAAAATCTTTCTCCAAATCGTTACTAAACGCGTTCTTTGTGCGATTCTTTGCACCTCACTCGCTTTGTCGTTGTTTTATTGCAGATGAGAATGTGTTATTGAATAATACATTAAACTACGGATACACTATAAGAGTCGCGGGGCAATCCTGACTGAGTTTTTTCGTGGTTTCCCTCAGTCTGTGCAGGCAAAT
The DNA here is from genome assembly GCF_000696155.1 of Zootermopsis nevadensis. Next base: position 1,022,736 of record NW_019059570.1, read on the forward strand.
GCCGGAACAGTATATTTCCAATACATTATTTAATACCATCCTCCCATTCGACGCTGTGTAGTCTGAGTTACTGTAAAAAGCGTCCTTAAATAAACTATAAATAAAAATGATAGTCGGTAATTATACTTCCTTGTATTTCGCCAAATAACATCTGAGAAATATACTTCCGTGTATTTCGCCAAATAACATCTGAGAAAATGTTTTAAATTAAACCTTGTAACTTTTAAAATATCTACCATTTATACTGCATACCTAATTTTACACAAGCGAGCGTGCTGGTAGGATGCGTGTAGAAGTGAACTAAAACTTCAGAAATTGAGCATATTAATGGCTGATAAGGTGATAAAGTGTGATAACACAGGACCAGGAACGGCAAAGGATGCACTCATTGGTTTTCCTGTGTTTATTTGTTCGTCTGTCGTATTTAACAACTAGAGAACCGCTAAACGGATTTTAATGAAACTTGACATTGGTGAGTTTAATAAAATTTGTCAACACGGTTCAGTTTCGCTTAAGGGCGGTATCGCACTAGGATGCCATGGCAGCGACACCAACAGCGATGCCATGGCGTCCAGCTGCCAGAAAAAGACGCCAGACAAGCTGCCAGCTTTCGACGCCAGTCAAGCGAACAGATGGATCAACATTATGAGATCACGAAATGAAGGGCTA
>NW_019059570.1:1029381-1047428 GCF_000696155.1 Zootermopsis nevadensis
CCGCCGCTGTGATGACCTGAAATCTTATTAAAAAACCGTAGTTTTGTTTATTTACATTAATCTCTGCCCAGACCATATAAACTTCTTTAATATTGTATAATCTGTATCTTTCACTGCGATTAATGAAGTCTTCTCGGGCAACCAGCCACGTCAGGTGGTCGAAAAAACCGACGTTTCCAAAACCATTTCGTTTCTGTTTATTAGGGATCTGATGATCTTTCTGATAAATCTTTAGTATTTCTGACAAAGTCATAGTTTTAACCGTAAAATTACAGCCCCAGCGAAAATACTATCCTTTGTCCTTTCCACTTTTCATAATCACCTTTACATTTATTGTTATATAACCTACGCAGTTGACAAGGTTTTTTAAATAGATTAAGAACCAAATAGCAAAAGGGATCTGAGATCAAGATGCTTGAAAGATTACGTCTTTGCCCAGGAAAACTTTCATGTCATGACGCCCAAGTAAAAATTTAACGTTGGTTATGTATAACGTGCAATTCATAATGGAACTGAAAGGAAACGCGTGTTTGTAAATAATGAATCATATCCCAGCAACTGAAGAAGAACCCAGTTTACATAAAACACGATTTCCAGTATCGATTTCGAGATATTTTGCTTTGAAATTTATTGTGTTGGTATGTAAATATCTACTCTGAAAAAGTCTTAAAACCTGTCCAAATGCGTTTTGATGCATTGCTTGTTTACAGCACTTTTATCTAATCTGATATCACCGATTGATGATACGAGGTACAGAAATTAGTGCGCTGCGATTATAAATGGTGATATTGAATAATATATTATTATCCCATTTGAGGTTGTTATAACTCTCCGTTCGTGTACTTTGTTACTGTTCTGCCATATGAAATAAAGTAATTTGCATTTGTAATTGGATGGTTCAGATTCTAATGAATATTAGCCCCTAAGGCTTATATCAAAGAAACGAAAGGTTATATTATTCTAGCTGTATGAAACTTTAAAACGGTAAGTATAAAAAGTATTTTATGATAAAAGTTGCTTAATAATTTTTTTTTTTACAAAATAATTTTGATAAATAACGGGCACGTTACACTCATACAAACCGAAAATGAATTTTACCGACTGAAACTCATTGGCTTCTGAACCGTCGAGTTACTTTTTTCTGTACATCGATGTTGTCGATAACAAACAAGTTCCATGAATATTGGACATTATCTGGAGTTGTTACTCGTATTTAGTGGGTAAGTATTAATAGATATTACTCAGTAAGTGACTTTTCAGGCTGCATGTCTGAGCGGAAGGGTCAGGAATTTCCACCCCATCCATCCGTAATCTGGGAGTGAAGTGTCCAGATCGTGACGTCACCGTTCAGTTCCAGTTAGTGCGGAAGTAAAGATTTCTTGAAGCTTCGGAGCTTTTTTGCGTGGTTCCCACGGCAGAACAGGTCTTGGTGTCGGATGCTGTGCGGTCTAATTGGTGATTTTCCGACGGTCTCTGGTCCCATAAACTGCATCATTGCAAAATCATATTCAGTCTCAAAAAAAAAAAAACATGGCTGGGCCACAGGTGTAGTACCCATGCTGTTGTGTTGTTTAACGGTGCTGTGTTATCTTCAGACAGCTGCGTTTCCTTTCCTCAAAGCTATTTGAAACCTGATACCCACTAAATGTTTCACCATTTCTTTGTATGGCTGCAGAACTTTCTCTGCCTGCAAAGGAGGAATGGAGATAAATTGGTTTAATTAAATTGCAAGATTTCTATTATTCACTCTGTATTGTTAGGGTAATAGAATGATGGGGTTGTAGAGGGAGCTTGATGCATGCACAGATATGCCCATGTTTGAGAGAGGTGATCATATAAACCACGGAAATTTGAACATAGTTGACCATGTATGATGATTATTACGCTGTATGTATTTAAACATCCATTTTTCCAAGGTTTTGCTTATTAATGTAGCAGCCGCATAGAATGTGCTATTTTAGAATAAAGAAGAACATGTATTTTTATTAGGTCTCATTGCTCCTAAAAAAATAATATTTTTTTTATTTCTCAAACCTGGCATAGAGGATTGCTTGATTCTTTAACGACGCATTTTAAATTGATGATGTTAGGTCTGTGTAGTGTCGAATGGGGTGATTTTTGAACGATGAAGCAAAAGTTATGTCGGAGGGAGTGGCGATTGTGTGTTTCAAGTTAAGGCTACTTTTAGGAATTTTCGTGAAGGGATTGAAAGGGTTTGGTCGGTTTTTGACCGAGATTTGAACACGGATATGACGCTACCTGTTCTAACTATAGCGTGATATTTTCTTCAATTAGACAATACACATTCCAACCTCAAAATTTCTAATTCATCATTTAGAAACTTACCGTATTGTTGTCAAGTAAACAGCGCAGTTCAGAAGGCGTTTCTAAATCAATTAAAGATAGATTATAATATGATAGTGCAAAGTCACTAATTCTGGAAGCTTGAATGCAATTCGCCAATCAGATTTATTTTCAAGTGGGCACTGCCTTTCTTAAGTATACTTTCTGTCTTTGCACAGTCTTTCCTAGTTTCGGGAAATTTCAGGTAAAATTTAACTCTTGAATGAATTCTTTTAAGAATTCTTCCAATTGCTCCTCCTTATTCAACAACTTTTTATGTATTTCTGCTTCCGTTTTGATGTAATTTTATATGACGTAAGGAAAAGCTATACTTGGCCTTTGTACATGTAATTCGAATGTCTCTTTTATTTTAAGTAGTGTATGAATTGACATGGCCTGGTAGATTATTCGTTGCCTTTGAACTTCAGCGGTTAACTTACACTAAATTGTATTTTTCTACTGCTTTGCTGATTTGAAAATGTTCCTTTTTCTGTCTTAATCGGTCATTGTAATTGCTGATCCTGGAAGCCCTATTTCAGTATAATAAAGTTTGCTTGTACTTTTAGTTGTCTTAAGCACTTCCATACAGCCTGTTAGTTAAAAATTGTAGTCTGTTGAACTTGCGGTAATCAGTAGAATACATTCAACATGATTCCAGAGTTGTATTAGTTTCAGTTTTGTATAGTAATTTAAATATTGACAAGAAGGGAGAAACAATTTTGTAGCACCGAATTTCTTCGGATGTTTGAAAGTTTCAATGAAATAAAACCTAACATTACAATAGTATCTTGGTAGAATTGCAGAATTCACCAAAACGTTTGAGCCAAAAATAACAGTGCGTAACGAAATTTAAGAAAAGAACAGTATCTGCAATTTTTTTTTTAATTTTTAACACGGCTTTGAATATTGTTCATGCTTAAAGCTATAAATTACTCCCGTGAATGTTAAAACGTAACTCCCCGCTGAAAATAATTAAAAGTGTGGTAAACTGGAAAATATACTTCGTACGTTTTTAATTACAAATCAGCGTTGAAGCGCCACATCTAAAAATCGTGTTTAACGTTCTGATTGTGTAATGCAAAATGTTAATTTTTAAGATAATCCTTGCACCAATTAAATTTTATAATAAAATTATTAATTGCATGTGTATTTATACATTCTCTCGGAGGTGGTTATAATGTTTTTTGGCGTGAACAATTACTAGTTTTATTTTCCAGAACAATCATGGTACCGTTTTATATTATTCCTCTACATATTATATGTAAATAATATCACGTGATGTGCAATTTAATAATTTATGGGTTTATTTAACTCAGACAGCATAGCATGAAAGGGTGATAATGTATGGGAAAGGATTTAGAAGGAAGCGGTCGTGATTTAATTTAAAGTATTATCCCTGCATTCGCCTGGAGGGATTAAAGAAGAACAACAACGAAAACCCTCAGTCAGTATAGCCGATTTTCGGGCCCAGATTTGAACCCGGAGCCTCCCGAATACGAAACAGAAGTGCTACCTCTAGGCCTCGAATTTTTATAATTATGCATGAAATGGGCGATTTGGTTCATTATCTTTTTGTTTACTGCTTAAGTAATAACGCTGTAAGTAGCTCAGACAAAGAGTATGATTTGTGAACAAGTACAATTATTTTTATTGGAATTGGCTTTCGTTACTTATACATTATGGACTATGCAGTAGGATTCCATTAGCACTGATTTCGTAAGTTGAATATAGACCCTGGATATTCTATGGTAGTTCTGTATCTGTGATGCTTCTACGGAAATTCTTTGGAATAAATCCAGTACAAGACGGAAGTGTTGTTGTTGTTGTTGTTGTTATAATTGTCGTACCTTATGATCCTCCTACTACCATTGATGTTACTGAAATAAGCGGAATTTAGTATTTACTTTGTTGATAATGACTAAGGGTTTACACATTTGTTTCCTGTTTGTTACCCTTGTGATATCCACTTACTTCATACATTATGTACATAGATTGTTCGGATTTCCGAATTTTTTTAGTCTACACACACACACTTTTAAATTCCCTTGGCATGTATAACATTTATTAGTTGTACCTTTTCTTGACATTCCCACTGATTGGCTTTAAAATGTTTATTGTGCGTGTTTTATTTGTTTTTTTAATGTAGGTACATTTTATGTGACATATTATGCGTATTTCTTTTGTTTTCTGCTGCAGATATTCTGTGTAGCTTGTTTTGTTAATGTTCTAGCTTTGTCTCTTGTTTTAATGTGACGTGAACCTGACAACAGATCGTATTTTGGATAATACTGCATTCAGTATTTCGGACACTGTTTTGTAATTCCATATTGCATCAGTGATGTATGTAGTCTTAGAAATAAAATCGCACGGGCAACCTGGCACGCATTTCTAAGTTGAAAGAAATTAACATGAACCCTGATATGGGTCATTCTGTTGTTAACTAATATCTCTACACTTTTAAATGCAGAATTTAACTACAAACAAAACTAAAACAGAAAGAAACAAATTATGTAAGTTACGGAATTTTAATACTAGAACATAAAATTTAGTATATTCTCTGATTTCTGTACTACATAATTAATCTGCGATTCTAGAGGGGCGTACACTCTGCCTTATATATTAAGCGGCAGTCACAAACCCCTTGTAACTAGGCTAAACCGCCCATCTTTGATATAACTGTCTTTAAAAGAAGTACCATAGAGAAGCCCCGGCACCCAAAATATATCCGGGGACACCGCCTTGTACCGCCCTGTCTTGAATACAGAACTGATTACGTGTCAGATCGCCCTGATGATGGAAGCATCTAGGACCTCTGAAACGTCGATTGACTTCTACCAGACTAAACGGTGCTGCAATACAAAAGACAGCCATCTTCGGACTCTCAGCACTAAAAACCTCAAGTACCATTTAATACTAAAAAATATACTGCCAGACATCTAGACCGATATTCTCCACTGCATAATTCGTAGGCTACGATATTTGCGTTCTTTTGTTGTATTATACATGTTTCGTTTACAATTTACAGTGTATTTCGGACCCAGGGGAAGATAAGTCTAATATTCTAGACATAATAGCAACTGAAAGGTTATTACGAGACGGCAGTACATAAAATTTATATATCGATTCTCCATAAATATTTTCGTATTTGCATTTTTTATAACTTAAGCATATTTAAATTCTGCTTTGAAGCAAAGAATACCGATTTGTTTACAAATTTAATATGTATTGAGAAAAGTGATTTGGAAGTTCCTCAGAATAGTGAAATCTAAGAGGCTCCGATGGTCTGGGTATGTTGCACGTATTGGGGGGGGGGGGACACCTGCGGATTCTGCTACCACGGCGTTTGTTATTTAGAAGTTCCTCAGAATGCCAGCAGATATTACACCTATTGCATCCTCTGCAGTTTTTCTGTCTCTTTATCCTTCTACTTGAATTGTGGTTCATGCAATCCGTTAAGTGTTGATACAAAACATTCTTTCTTACAAATGTTCATGACTTAGTTATTGCTCTCACGTTTGAATTGTCTCAGTAACCTTAAATCAGTTTTATTGTTTCCTGTAATTTACGAGTTGTGGCTGTAACAATGCATGCCGTCATTTTCAGTTTATGGTGGAAGAAAGATTTAAACTTAAAATCGCACCTGATAATTCTGGGCAGATATTCATAAACATCTTTGATCAGAGTATTCAAAATAAAACCTCATGGGTCTTTTTATCTGCTAATATCTCTGTTCTGATGTTTTATATCCGAAATTACTAAGAATTTAGGTACAATTTGGTATTGGTTGTCCACACTAATCGTTTGGCTACTTTAATTGTTACTTAACCGATCCAGGTTACTCCTGACTCCTTGGAGCAAAATCCTGATCCTCAATTAGTCAAGAAATTGCCTTTTGTGAAACTAGAAGAGTCTTTACCATATTCACAAGAACCTGACAGTAACGTGTTCCCCAAGCCAGAAGAATTCCGTTCGTATTATGGTAACCGTCTTCTTCAAAATTCATTTAATATCCATTCTCTGTTTGTGGTTTTTACAGTACTCTCCCGATTAACCGGTCCAAGATAAGAACCCGGACCTATCGAATACAAAACAGGAATTCCAACCACCCGAATGCGACATTCGGTTGTATTGTGTTATACATTTGTACGGTACTGTACACTGTTGATAAACTTTGGTTTATAATAATTGCTTCCTGCCCAGTGAAATACTTCCATCATCTCGTTCTTGTACTCTTAAATCATCCTTCGTTCTCCATGCTGATTCGTATGTGGGACTGCTTTATGTCTTCTCGAAATGACGTAAACATTCTAGAGATACATCAGCAGTACGATTCAAGTTTTATTCGTGTCGTAAACCCCGCAATTTTTTCTCTCTCTCTCTCTCTATTTGATTGCTGCACTTTATAGTACGCTGAACACAAAGAACTATCCAATTCATTCATCGGCTCTGTGAAATTGGTTTGGAACGAGTCGTACTGTACAGTGCGTTACAAGATTCACGAAACATATGGACAGTTTACATCCATAATGCATTAAAACATGGATTATTTCATACACCACAACACAAAACACTGTCCTGTTTTGTGTAATGACTTTCGTTGCTTTGATAACAATTTGCAATATATACTAATTGTCAGATTGCAATGAGCAGGAGATGAATATATAGACGTTTCTTTCACTCCTACGTACACTGGTAACATTTTAGCATACAACTAACGGCAGAAGCCGATTTAAATTCAACGGGAAATTATTTCCCCGTGTTTTCGTCCATAACTAACTTTTGAACTTCCTTTATCTGTTTGGAACTGCCTCTACTAAAAATACTTTATAATTCTAAAAGCTGCTTAATGATAGCCGCACATAAAATAGAGCATTCTGCCATATGGCGTCATTACCGAGAACTTGGTCAGTTATACGTGACACCCACACAGCGTCACTACCAATTTACTATTATCGGACCGTACATAGTCTAAATTTTGATAGCGTTTCAACCCTTGTATCAGCGAAATGAGGGTTTGCATGGTCTTTCTGTCCCATGAAATTTATTTTAACCAGAATAGCGTAAACGTCTCTTTAAAGTTAAGCCGAAAATGTTTAATCAGCCAATAATGATGGTTGTTTAAGACAATTATTTATTTTTGTAATTTATACTGTTTTCACAATATTTTATTATTTCACATTTTGAAGTATGTAATTCTTCCATTGTTTTTCTTTATTCATTTCTGTAATTGTAAAAACATTGTCTCTGTTGGAGACAAATAAATACATGATGTTCCGTCTCTCCACTTCATATAGTGTTCCGTAATTATCCGGGACAGTATAAAGAGGAGATACATGTATTGATCATGAGGAAATAAGAGTTCATATGGACATTTATTCCTGTAAACACACTCAATGTTTACTGAGCAGTGTTTTATCAAAGTGTATTCAAGGAAACCGATCTGAAACGGGCACATGTTCGTAGTCGTAGAGATTCCGTAATGAGCAAGTTTTACCAGTCCTATACAGTAGATATTTTCACATGTACATGCAAATGGAAGGAAAGATTATATCAGTGTTTATGGTTACATAATAAAAAGAAAATTAAAAACTACCCTAGGGCAAGATCACATCCTTTAGTCTTCTGGACCATTTATTTAGTCCTAGTAAATACTGATAAAATTTATTTACGCTACCGTAGAGTGTGGGTAAATGCTTAACGTAATACAAAAAAAAAATCGACTGTGTACATTGTTATTGCTTCCTAGCAGTAAAATATATTTAAAATAATTAACATTATGGCCAGTGACGGTCGCATAATAACAGAGAACACTCCTCGTTGGTGTATAGTTTTACCACACTTGTCCGTTGTACTTGTTGGATTTCTGTTCGTCTATGTACAGGCCACAACGTAAAATAGGTTGCGCAGGATGAAGAAGGCGGGGAGGAGAGGGGAAAGAACGATGTGGCTAACCTTTGAACCCATCAAGTGAGGTGTATGCTAGTGGGTGGGGTTGGAAAGGGGTGAACGTGAATCGGGCGTCTCCCAATTAAGCCAGAACTAGGCAGGCAAGCGGGTAGCCCCACGTTCTATACAGTAAATAGAGAACTATCCGAGCACCGTAATAAGGATGTTGAATTACGTTATTCACTGCTTCGCTTTCCGAATTTTAATAGCTGTGGGCTATTAAAAATTTTAAACTGACAAAGCTCACTTCTGCATGTAAGATTACCACATGTTAATATGTTAGAATAAGTAAGAAAAAATGATTTTTAATTAGTCTGAAACGTCGGTAAACGTCTGTCGATTACACGGCGAAACAACCCAGAATACATCTATCTTCATATAAAATTCTTTTCATTACCATCTTACATAAGAAACGTAAGTATTTTAAGTGAATGGAAACGGGAAATATTACTTCTTGCCAACAGACTATACCGAAGAAGTTGGTTCCGATTCAGCCTAGAAGTTATGTTTTACCGAAACTGAGTCCCATCTAATGCAATTATCCTTGCATTTGCTGCAGTAATATAAAATAAATTGGTTTTATGGCGGTAAGAGTAATTTATAATTCTTTGTAATAACTATCCCACGTAAGGCAATGTTAGGAGTGATGCCTACGTTTTAAGGCACGCATGTCACAATGACGCGGTAATGCATTTAGCGCAGTGGATACACGGTGGGAATACTAACAGATGCAAATTGAATTTTATAGCCCCTTTTTGTAGTAGCATGGCATGCCACATAACAGTCGGCCTAATTTTATATTATAAAACGCTATTGTAGCTTTTATGAATCTAACTATACAAGCAGAACTTGTTTGTAAATCAACATGCATTAAAAATAAATAAATTCGCGTTTTAGTCTACTAGGCGGAGATGAATTTAAATTTTGTGATACGAAGTTGTGTACTGTTACAAAATTGTCACCGTTCACCAACACGCGGCTCGCTCCTTCCCAACCTGTAACCTGAGAATTTTATCTCGTTTCATTTGTTACGAATTCAGAGCACAGAGGGCAAAAATCTGAACGCGTAATGTGAAGGTTATCCAAATTTAAAGTTTGCACGTCGGTTTTATTAATATGATGACTTTCGGGTTGTCAGCCATGTCGATTATCTGTTGAAGAAGCTGCCAACTTTTCGAGAACTATGCTGTTCTCATCGACAGGAGGCCTGCTTCTACATCTGCAAGAGTGCCCTGAGGACGAGAACAGTATGAATCAACTGATAATTAAGACATTTTTATGTAGGATTTGAGGTTTTCATCGCCCCGATGACGGAGGCAGTATGACCTCTGAAACGTTGGTAAACATCTACCATACTAGACAGCGCAATAACTCAGAAGACAGAAATCTTCAAGACATTTTTACACACACGCAAGAAAATTGTTTAATGGTACAATACGAATGAAATTCTAACTGCACGTGACATCTCGTTATACGCTTGGCTTGCGTTCTTGCGATTCGCCGCGTAGACCGAAAACGAGTAAACCGGGAGACGTATAATACCCATAAGCTTTAATTTGTAATCGCCTTAATCAAAATGGTGGGGCGAATCAATGAAACTTCGCGCGTGAGTCTGCGCGACAGCTTCTACTGTGGTCGCAGATAGGATACTGATGCTCCTCATGTCACTGGAATATAACTGTGGATATGCGAAAACGCTGATAGCTAAAGCGCATATAACAAGATTCGCCTGGAGTAGTCTTGAACCCTCCGACCAAATATTTCACACAACCATGTTCGGTAAGGGAGATGAATGTTCTTTAATGTTGATGCCTTGAAACTGGATCAACTGCAGACCAGACCACACAGAAAGCGTCATTTATAGCTTCTGATTCCGTCTCCAGATGCTTCGATATTGAAAGACTAACACGTGTCACGTGTACTTCCCCTCCTCGCCAAGTGAGCAGTGCATATAAATACGCTTCCTTCAGAATTCACCTTTCTTCTTGGGGTTATGGAAGAGAATATCGTTATTTAAAGAAACGAAGGAATATTTACAGAGGTCCTTGCTGCCTCCGTCATCGGGGTAATGATGGAGATAGCAAGGATCGCTGAAACGTTAGTAAACTCCTACCAGACTAAACGGGGCTACAACCTAGAATAGTGGTATTTAACCTGGGGTACGCGAAGACATCTTAGGGGGTACGTGAAATTTAAAAAAAGAAAGATAAACACTGGATAATCAGGGCCAGATATAGGGTTAGCCACAGGATAACCGGACGTTAGGACATTCGATTTGTGAGATTATATACTATGTATAACTTAAATTATACACCAACAACTTTTGGGGTACAAAGTTGAAGAGAACTTATATCTGGGGATGCGCGAACAAAAAAAGTTGAATACCACTGACCTAGAAGACAGCCATCTTGTCGTAATCACTGTTCGTGGACATTTATATTACCACGTGTTTATAAGGAATGTCATTAAAGTATTTTTGATTCCTTGAATTAATTACGAAATTTGCAGCTCTACAGTTTGTAAACTATTGTAACAAGGTTTTAATTTTTTTGTCTGATTTTACGAGAAATGCCTAATTACACAGAGCAGAATTCTTTTCTATCAACCTGTATTTTCTCAGTTGGTTAACAAACTCGACATTTTTATGGAAACGAATGGGTCATTGCATTTAAAACAGTGCACTAAATTAAAAGCCTTTCGGAACATCTTATAACATACTAGCATCTTATGGTGATGAATTTTTATTCTCATGCAAACCTGCAAGCTTGAGAACCACCCCATATTTGTTGTTTGCTACTATTTATTCATTATATTTGCATTTGTTTGGTATGTAAACATTATTAACAAGGTTTCTATATTTGTTTATAATTATTTGTTATCTTATGTCACATAGAATGCCTGCATTAGTTTAAATTAACTTCCACGTTCGATGAAGTAATATAAATCAAATTTTAATGACACAGTGCTTATTATATTTATGTATCGCGAATGTAACTGTTTTTTTTTCTGAAGACCGTTTGATTCGTTCAGATTTTTAATTAATTCAATGGGGATATATTTATCTTATAGAATTATTATATTGTCGTGGCGTTTGCGACATTATTACGTCGCGAAAAACACCTAAAGCGCTCCAGGCGTCAAACTGAATTTAAATTGGATTTTGTATTTATTACCCAATTCATGAACTGAAATTTATAGTAAAATTAAGTGTGAGGATTTTCCCGATGTAGAATTGTTACTGTCTTTTAAGTTAAATTCTCTGAACACCAAAATATTTGAAAGGCGAATGTGGTGGCTGTTCAGGTGGGTCCTTCAGTCAAATATTAATACAAACGTACCCGTATAATCAGATACAAGCTTACGCACAGCGCACGAACATACACATGCATACATACATTTCCCACATGCGGGCATGTAACTACATGTGACTATAGCACATTTTTCACTTATTTTACTACCCATGTACAGAATTTCAGCTTGGGATTTCCATCCGAATTCAAATGATATCCTGCACAGTGTTACGAAATCAAAATCTGAATTGATCTGAATTTCTCGCTCGAAAGCCTCATAGGGAGTTTGGTTTATTCTAAGAACAGTTCAGTGTTATTGGCATATCATTTAATATTTTATTTTAAGTTAAACTATTTAGTAATCCCTGCAGATTTTGGGAAATAGGCTTTTATGTAAAGGTGACTGTCTACTGAAATATTACACCGTATAGTCTCGTTTCGGAGGTGCTTATTACCTCCATCATCAGGACGATAGTCGAAAGTTGTGTTCATACTCGCCGCCTTGAAAACCTGAGCTATCAGACTATTACATGACTCTGAATCGGCCTTGGCCAATTCCCAGTAAGACATATCCACTATTACAGAGATGTCAACTCTAGTGGTTAAAACGAAACCGAGTTCATTATAAACTGAAGGCCCTGCCTTCCCTAGCACAGAGTTTTTATACGCGCTAAAATACTTTGTTTTCCATGCCTGACTAATCCGTTTTATATTTTACTGAAGCAGAATAAAATATTATCGAAAGTGGTGCAAAAAACTGAATGCAATAATGTTACAATGTTTGCCTCTAGGGGATCATAACCTGAAACGCAGAATACAACCAAGTACTCGTGGCACTCTGTCCTAAAATATAAATGGCTACATGACAGACTGACCCATAATCCCAGAAGCTACCAATGCGGTGCGTCTACGATATGATATCGGAACATGCCAGAACAGTGTTCGTATTAACCGCTGTGTGTAGTATTGAATCTAATGTCATGTAATCGGTTTGGGACAGTTACATAGCCTACATACCAACAGACCTAGCACGCTGGTCTCATGTTTATTGGATATTTCGTGTTCTAAGCGACTATTGTTCGACTCTCCAGCCAGGAAATACTAGCCCCGACATCACTGTAGTTGTTACATAATAATACATGTTATTCACGCACAGAATGAAACCACATTTTTCAGTAATTGATTACTTTTCATAGAATTCTATTGTATTTTTACACATTGGCCTCGTTGCACAATGAGTATATTATTTATGGCAACGCCGTGATTTAATGTTCCCTGGCCATGACATGTCTGTGCCATTTACTTGCTTTAGAGCAATACATTTGTGTCTCTTCTAAGTGAACATCAAGCATAATGGATAAGTCTAAACAATCTCAAAGAACGAGTCTTTCGGAGTTTGTGTGAATGTCATTCTGATTCATTGAATGTTTTCTTCTGGGTTGTTGTTCCGTGTAGTCTGGTAAAATGGGCGATGAGTAATCATCGCTCTGATGATGGATACAGCAAACAACACTGAAACGTTGATAAACTTCTACTAGACTACACGTCGCAACAACTCAGATGACTGGCATCGTCATACTAGCTGCTGTGATAACCTGAATTCTCATGAAATGTTTCGGCTTTAAATTTGGAGTAAGAAGTCCTGTGTGTGTTTTGTCACTGTGTTTTGCAATAGGCTAATGTAAATCAACCCCAGTTCTACACAAAACAAAACAAAGTGACTCTTTATGAAGCAACTTAGTTACAACATGCAAATTATATTTACTTTTAGCTCCACTGTGATTATTTTCTTTGTTTGTTTTTAATTTGTTGCTTTGTTTCCTGACTGTTCTATTATTATTAATAATTTACAACGTTCTGCTGGTCTCTTATAAACAAATGAGTGCTTTCTTGCGTATTGTTTTTATTGAAACAGTATTGTCTTCATTGTCCACCTAATTTATGGAAATTAAATTAAATTTGAATTGTTTTATAATATGGTATTTCATAGAAATGTACGTGTAAATTACGTACAAGTCAACTGCATAAATTTTAGAATTTGTCGTAATTTAAGCTTATCCTATGCCCTTAATATTACTAGAAATGGCTGGTGATTTGAGTGACTCTATTCTGATCGAATTTCATATGTGAAGCTGAGTCAACAATAAATACTTGAAATGAATCGTTATTCGGCACTTCGCGAGTCTGTGGCTTCCTTGCTCTGTGTTCGAATTACTGAATGGCGAATAACTTTTTTTCAGGTTACTCAACGTTTCGAGGTATTGAATCGATTCATTTCCATATACCGACTTAACATGAGTTTAATCAGCGAAAAGACCTGTTTTGTTAGTGACTATTATATAATTTCAGAATCAGCAAAAAGACCTCTTTTGTTAGTGACTATTATATAATTTCAGTATAATTTGGAACACGCAATATGTGTGCAACAGCTAGCTCTTGATAGATTTCAGTGGTATAGTTCATATAAGTAACAGAATTCAGTGTCATTACCTACTGTTTCTCTTCCATTGTTTTGTGCTTCTATTACTCACTTTTGTAAAAGAAAATGTACTTAAAGGGATTTTATTTTTAACACATTAACCTATTTCTTACATCTTTGTGACTGACGTACACTTAAAAATATTAAATTAGTAATAATAATTAGAGGTATAATGGTAAGGGGTTGTAAGATAGATATATATTGTGAACCGAAAGTTGGCGAGGAAATCAGTTGCCTGCTCAAGATGCCGAAACGTCGTGATTGTTAAAGACTGGCAGTATTCATTAATGCATTTTCACTAAACGTTCTTTTAGCAGTATGTCTTGTATTATTTGTGTTTTGTTTGTCATTTCGCTAATTAGTTTGTGTTTTCATTGTAAACCGACTGAAAGTATAGTCTCTGTTTATAGAGATATAACATGAAGATCTAGTCATCTATGTAAGAGGCCAGCGTAAATGAAGTGCAAACGTATTTAAAACATTTTCATTATTCTGTATCACGAACACTGTTTTATATCATTTGTGTATATTTATTAATAATTTTAATCTCTCGTTTGTTTCTGTTACCATTCATCAGCGTGCCATTATATTGCCAACAACAAGACAAAATTTCCATGTGTTTGTATATAATTTTATTGTATTTGCCGGCTGACTGGGTTTCTCTAGATAAGCATAGAAACGTAAAAAAACTATTAAAGAGATCTTATGTCGTTGCTACATTTCGTATCGACTGTTAGCATAATTTATACTCTCGAAGAAATGGTGATATTGATGGTGATGAGCATTTTGAAATTTCAGACGAAATGTAGTCTGTAATGTGACTAAATATTTGTCTCTAGAATTAAATTTCTCGACAACTCGGCGACCTGGCGGTCGGGATTTGTTTACCCCTTAAAGCCGATAAAATATACCATTTGCTATAACAATCATTAATGGTACACTTTGTATTTGTGCGTTTGGTATGATTCTTATTGTGAACAGTGATTATTTTCATGAAGAACAACTAACTGATTTCTGTAGTGGAGGAATATCGTTTTCTTTTCGGTTCGAACTGGATTATTAAATATTATTTAGACACGCTTCGGCTTCAGAGAGTTAGTCTTGAGTGATGTTAATACATCATTTTAAGAACTGACGGAAGGATATAATGCAAAGACAGCGGAGTATGCAAACATGCAAGACAGACGAAAGTAGAAGAATGCGAAAACTTGAGATAAAAAGGAATCGAAAAAGTCGAATAGAGGAGACGACAAAAAAATAGGACATGATTGGGGGGGGGAAGGTAAGGAATTTATATTATATGAAGTTCCTAAATTTGTTTTATTTTCCAGCACATTTGCTTCAAATATAAGGAGAGACACTCTCGAGACAATATGTCAGGAGATGGAAGATATGATGAAGTGCCAGGGGAACAGAATATATTGCTCTGCCGACAGTTTAAAAAATGTCAGATGGGTGAATAATTATTGGACAGAGGAGGGTGTGAGGAAGAGAGGAAGCAGGAACATAGCGTTCCTAGATTACACCAGCAATCGATAAACTGGAAAGAGAAGAATAAACAAAATACTCTTAAGAGAGTTACAAGGATTCACGATACTTTGTGTGTATAAGAGCGAAATTGTATGGTATATTACTAGATGCTACTATGAGATGAGGAGTATACGTATTTATAGAGTGTGCCGAGGGGGGAGTGAGAAGAGATAGAGAGAGGAGAGAGAGGCAGGAGATGAAAGCGAGAAGCTGATGGATGGATATGGAAAAGGCGATATTAAAATGCAGCAGACGAAAATCAAATAAAAGTCGATTTAAGTAAAGAAAAGTGATGTAGGGAGGTGGGATGGAAGAAGAATCTTCTTTATTCGTACCCCTTCCTCCTGTTCTCAATTGCGACGCTCAGGGATCCATTACATTTGAGATCTTCGTACTTTCCGGTCTTTTGCAGCAGACAGACTTGTAAACAGAACATGTATTGCTACATGCCGGAATTTCTAAGTTTACACAGACAGAAGGGTGACGTCGAAGTGATGGAACATGCACTGTTGATGAAAATTCGTTTTGCTGGGAGATTTTGCGATTGGATTTGCCTGTACTTTTTTGTTACTTTTCTGCTTTCTTGTATTTATTTGTATTCCTTCTGTACTTTTTTGTTACTTTCCCTGCTTTCTTGTATTTATTTGTATTCCTCTTTCTTTATTTCTTGCTTACCCTCTTTCTCCTTCCTTCGATTTCCTTTTATTTGTAACTTAGTGTCAGTAATTTTAGTTTAATTTTCAGCAACACGTCCGTAGAATGCATTCGGTATTTATTTGGTTGTGGATTTGACTGCACATAAGCCAGTAACAGCGTTGTATTTTTTCTATAGTTGGATGTTTTGTTATTTAACGACTCTTAAAAGTTCGTAAACTATGCAGAATTCAAAAGCACGATAAAGAAGAGTGATACAGAATAAAATATGTGGAAGAAGGAGGTCTTGGCATATTTGAGATGCTACATTGTTTGTCTGTCGGTACTGAAGAACACCACGATATCATAGTCAGAATTGACTGTCTTGGGCAGGTATTCAAACCAGGAACCTCAATAATATGAATAAGGATGGCTGTGTAATCGAAGGCCACACTCGGTGTATTTATGTTTATGAATATGCAAGTGTGTGCAGATAGTGAGTCGCAGACAGTTTAGAGTAGGGAACCGTTGCTTCCTTCTAAATGTAGTAGATATTTATTTTTTTGCTATAAAATTACCAGTTAGAAATGACGGAGAAGTCTTACTTCCAGAAACACATTTTTATTGAAAGGTGTAACAATACAGCGTTTTAAAACTGAAGTCATTGTTTATCTTTGCTTAATTTGCGAAAGCATGCAAGGGTTTACATGTAAACCTCTGTTTCCTTCTTTGTATAGGAGTACTTGTACATAGTAGGTCATGAATGAGTGGATAGTGTTTTGTTTCAGTGCATTGTTTTTGCAAAAATCAGATAAAAACTAAAATTAAGTAATTTTGCGAAAAAAAATCAGTCATTACTTAGCGTAATTTAATAATATAATACGATTTAATGTAGTGTAATATCAAATATTAACGTGTTTTAAGGTCATAAAAAAGTGTTGCTTTGTATAGATGTACATAACATAATATTGTCAATCCCCCAACAGCATTACCATGGCAACGGTTACACATATTTATAAGAATTATCTCATATATTCCATAAGTACCAGCATCACTTAACAGATGTTGATCATCAACCAAACAGAAATAGTCCAACATAATTATTATACACATTGAAAGAATTGTGACTTAAGAGAGAGAAGCTTAATTCAACTGAGAAACTTCATTAATGCGCGGACTACGTGATGCTAGTCCAAAACATGAATTGTATATGATTAAATACAGAAGTAGGCGGAATCATTCAGTGTAAAGAACTCTGAAAAATTACATCTGTGTCGTCAGTAAGTACGCCTTTCGATTCCTTTTGTTGTCAAATCCACGAGTTTGCTAGACATTTCTGTCGGAAAATGTTTGAGATCTGCAAGGCTATTTCCGGAACGTTGAAGACATTCTTACGGCATTTCTGTTAGTCAAAAAACTGCAACTCGTCACTTCTAGGTCACAGTTTTGACGTATGCGACTAAGGAACTATTTTCAGAACGAGAGAGTCGCGGTAGTTTGAATGCATACATGTAACCTTTACCCACTCTGTTCTTAAACCATACGTATCACGTGACGCAAGAGATGACAGCAAAGGACCTCAGTGGGGTGGTTTCAGAGAACGTTTGGAAGACAGGGAGAAGAGGATAGATCAGAGGGTGGAAGTTGGGTTGGCATTTGAAGACCTCGCAGCGTTAGCGAAGGAAGGACTCATTTCCGACAGGAATTCAGTTGACGACCCATCGATTTTGTTTTGTGGGAAGGGTAACCTATTATATATACCCACAAACATCACATCCTTACAACCACACCCGTAGTTCATGTAGAAAGAAACATACTATGGTCTG
>NW_019059572.1:0-32761 GCF_000696155.1 Zootermopsis nevadensis
ACCGCCGTGAAAACTTCAAATTCTGCTCATAACTCTTGATCAGACCTTAATATCTGATGTATCTTAACCTGCTATTACCATAACCTAAAATTTTTCCTGATTTTGTGAAAGTTTTATTTAACATTGCACTACAACTAAGAAGTTTCTTTCTTAATTAATTTGTAGTTAGTCACTGAATGCCATTGGTATATTAAACTTAAGATTGTGTGCTAATTTTTACTAAGTACGATGCCTTTGTTTTTAGCATCAAGTAAATACAGAATAGGCTGAAAGAGGTTTATATGTGAAAGACAGCATGTGTATTGTCATATATTATTGTTTGTTGTGTAAATTTATGGAACAGCAGTAATATGTAATAAACTTGCAGTATGGAAGACTTTAATAGAATAGAATTTATTGATATACTTCAAACCAAGGTCATGGAACACGTCATAGAAAGCACCTTTCTGATTAGTGAGGTTAGCATTTGTCATATGGAGGTTATGTTTATGCCTTGTGTTTATACTGTGTATGTCAGAATTTGTTTGAAACGTTTCCACGTTTTCTTAAATGAACGACGGTAACGAGAGCAAGAATTCACTTGCAAGGAGAAGTGTTTTAATTTTATAAATATTTATCTTTAAGGGACCATTTTTTAATACCAGTCATTATTCTAATGATTTTCTGTTGGATGTTAAATATTCTTGCTGTCTGATATAAAATCCTATAAGATCATCCATGGATTTAGAAACCAGAATTTCAGGTACTCGGTCTGTCTGCGTTATGAGGGTCTTTGACTCTGATGATGGCAACCAAGAAAGTCTCTGAGCGATTGGTTTTTATCCCAACATTGACACAGCATTTATTTGCCATGAAAGTTTTAAATTTTATATACTCTTGCTGGCTGTTGGATTTCCCTAGAAGATAACTTAATATGACATGGGGGAATGGAAATAAGCAATGTAAACTATTTTAAAAAAAATGTTTTCATGAGTAGTTTGAGGATAATATTCAGTGGGCTTTTTTCTACTTTTTCAATCATTTTGTTGTTAATAAGAAATGTAATTGTTTGTTTTTTCCAAAATTGAATGTCAGTGATTGGCTTTAAACCATTTATTGAGGCTAGGAGTAACATCATTAAGCAGTTACTATCGGGATGATTAATAATAACTAGCATCATTAGGCTTAAGATGGCTGTCTCGTGACTCGCCACCATGGAAACGTCGTATCATACTTAGTGTAGGCTTGGTTTCGGAATTTATGCTGGGGGTAGATCATTTATGAAAAGAGGATGAACAGAGGACCCAGCATTCAAGATTGTTTTATGAAGCCCCAGTTTAAGTACATGTTATTTGATAAGGAGATTTAATTTATATTCTTCTGCCATTGAGGCATGATTTAAACCATTTCTTTTAGTTTCATAAAAATTTGGTTTTGGTAGTGGTGTATTATGGTTTATACAAATGCTCTAGTAAGGTTACAAAATATCAATTTTGTTATTAAGTGCAGATTTAAGTATTTATCTTTTTGTGTTTAAAAACGTGGTCACCGTACTGGCATAGAAATCTTAAACAGTCTACCACCTACGTCTCAAAACTATTTAGGGCAAAAAGGAGACAGTTAAAGTAGTTTTTGAAATGGTACCAAAATACTAATATTTTAAATGGTACTCGTACTAGTACTTTGTGTTGTTCCACGTCGTGTATTCAGTCGTGGTAACTTCTGGATGTATGGCTCGTAAGTTGAGAGACCTCTTTTTGCAAATTGTTCTTCTGTGAGGATATTATTCGAGTTAAAGAAATGCGTTACTGGCTTTTACATATTTTCAAATATTCTGGAACGTAATGTCGGTGTTTAAATTGACTTGAAGTCGGAAATGCGAGATTTATAAACAGGTTTATTTTCTAACTGAGTTGTTCATGGCAGACTATTCCTCAAGTCCTTCATAGTACTAAGCCAAAGACATAATACAAATACAATAAGTAATACCAGCATAAATACACATTTTTATTTCCGGTTCTCTGTATGGGTTCTCCCTATCGCATGGACCGTATCTTATTTCTTCCCAATCCCACATTCTTGTCAGACTCCACCTCCCTTTCTGGCCCTTTGAAGGGCCACTCTTACCTCATCACCATATTAGTGCACCAGTGAAACCATATTACAGAGTTTTGTGTTGAAAATGCAGACGTGTAATGTTTCATTGCCCCTGTGGGTTATATGTTATGCAATTACATTATCCCCCATGACTTGACATGCAAATTATGAACGCGTAAGTAAGTGCTATAAAAGAAATTTGTTTCTCTTATTTTATAGAAGGGTTTCATCCTGCCGATCTTGCTCGGGTAAAGAATAGCGATGATTGGTTGAAACGATTTCTTGTGCACTCGGAAATTGACGTGCAGCTCGCGTTACAGCGACTTTGGGATTCTTGTGAATGGCGGAAGAAATTTGGGACCAATGGTAAGTGATAATACTGCTGCTCTTCTAGGGGAATCCCATTTGTTAGTAAACTTTCTGCTATCTAACAATCGTAATCATCCTCACTAGCACAAACATCTGAACTCAACCAAATGATCTGGTAGGTTTGGTAGGGTTATTTGACCTGGGGGAATCTGGAGTGGTGTTGGGGTGTTTGGCTCAGGAGGTGTGCACTGGAGGGGGTGCCCCCGAGGATAAGGCATGGTGGGCCTCAGCTTGGCCAGAGCACAGAGAGAAAGCCCATCTCCCCCCATCATGGTGTGGTGCTTAATTAAGCACAAGAATGACTTTACTTTATACTTTTTTTCATCCGATTAATGCAATTTTCTGTTTCTTTGTTAATGTTGTCATTGAAAAGAACACTAAACATACCAAAGTTCAGTCTTGTTAGACGAGGAATATCAGTGATAATGAACATGCAGGTGTATGAACGGGCCACTCGGCAAAATGTGAACTGCGCATATCTGGTCACAGTTGTTCGGAAATTGTGATAATTATCCTTGTTTTGATGTGATTGTTATGTAAATGTTGCTAATTATGAAATTTTCAATTTCAGAAATCAATGAAAATAATGTGAGGTTAGATTATCTTCAAGATGGCAGCTTGTTTGCTCATAACAAAGATAAAGATGGAAAGATTCTCCTTATATTTAAATCTAAAAAACATGTGAAAGGGCAGCGAGATATGGAAGACTTGAAGAGATGTGTTGTGTATTGGTTTGAACGGCTTGAGAGGTAATAAACCTGTGTAGGATTTGAGGTTTTCACAGCGGTGAGTCTGAAGATTGCTGTCTTCTGGGTTCTTGTGCCGTGTAGTCTGGTAGATGTCCAACAGCGTTTCAGAGGTCCATGCTACCTCCATCATCAGGGTGATGAATGAGCCATGCGAGCGGAAAGCGCCAGAGTTGTAGGGACTGGACAGTAAAAGGAGTAGCCTAATCCTAACCAGCGGGGACTGGTGTCAGAATCAGGCGAGGGCGTGGGAACCAATAGTAGTGTGTCGGCGTGTCATAGCGCGTGCTAGAGAGATAGAGAGAAGGAAAGAAAGATAGTGAGGTCTGAGGAACAGCCCATTTGAGGGCCTTAGGGAGTTCGTCAGGTGGGACACCGAACACACGGGAGTTGGGCGGTCAAGATGTGGGAGGAAGCAGGAGAGTGGAAGGGAGCAATGGCTGGGGCTGGATGTGCCCTGAAAAGGGCCGAGTAGTGGTTAGTGGCCCGGGTGGGACAATCAATGCTCTCTGGGATGCTTATGGAGCCCTCGGAGAGAGTGAATGAGGGGCTTCCGTGACTGGCTCGGGCGAAGTCCATCCTCCCTGTTGAAGTTGTTGGGACGTAATTCAATTTTGATGGCCTCCCTGATCATCCGATCCACTTATCCAGATTTTGTTGACAGGATAGAGGTGTCCTGGAGTTTGATGCGGTGGCCAGAAGACAGCAGTCTTCGTAATAAACCTGTTTTATAGGTGTCATGTATTTTCCAGAATCACTTGATGTCATGGGTTGCTTAAAGGAAATTACTCTTACAAGTTGAAGGAAGTAAAACTGTTATTACAACTGTTACTTAAAAGGAAAATCCCTAATGTGAATAAAGATGTACATCATGGACTGAGGTCGGTTCTTGTCCTGACAGGTGGACCAGCAGAGCTCTCAGACTTTCCTTTCTGTTGTCTTCCCTTTTTGCCATTTTTACGCGTTGTCCGTACCATTCCTATAATTATTTCTTTTTCCGGCTCTGCTTCCTCCTGCCACATAATGCCCACTCTCATCATAGAGTTTGCCATCTCTGTGTTTACCGCAACGGTTATTCGTAACGTTCTTCTTTTTTCATTTGGGTTTATGGATTTCTTAGACATTAAGTGGATTAGTGAAATTGCTGTCTTCATGGCAGTGACCCACCATTTTGGAACAAATTCTGTGTCACAAATTTGATTTTTCAGGCTGGGTAATGGTAATCAGATCAGCATCTTCTTTGACATGGCAGATACTGGGATGTCAAATATGGATATGGAATTTATCAAGTACCTAATTGGCTTGTTTAATATGTATTATCCTGATTTCCTTAATTACGTTCTGGTATTCGAAATGCCATGGATTTTAAATGGTAAGTAGTATGTGCTGTGCATAAAAAACATCCTGTTATATATATATATATATATATAGGGATGACATTTTGACGTTGTGTCCTTTCTGTTTTAGCGGCCTTCAAAATAATAAAATCCTGGCTACCAGCAAAGGCAGTTCAAAAAATAAAGTTTATAAATAAAACAAATCTGAAAGAGTATGTTGAACCTGACCAAGCTCTGAAGTGCTGGGGAGGTTTCGATGATTACACATTTACATTTGTTCCTGAGCAGCGATCATCTGTACTCTATGATAGATTTGATGACAGCAAGAAAAAGGTATAAAAAAATGTGCAACATTAGAAAATAGCAAGGTAATAGTTGCAGCACGTTCGTCATCTGATTTTGACCTTCCCATGTCTTTTTAGGAGCACTCACGAGTACGTTGCAAGAAATTTACTATTTGTTTTGCCGTGCTTGTCTGTCCACGTGTAACGAGCAATTTTAGAACTACTGAACAAATTTTTGCGCATTTTAATAAAATATTACGGAAAATCTGTGGTCCAACACAGAATAGTGATGGCTCCTGGAGAATTAGGATGAATCACGAACTAGATTGTATCATACAGGGAGCAGATATCGTGAGGCTGATGAAAAGCAAAAGGTTAGCCTGGCTTGGCCACGTTGCAAGAATGGAAGGAAAGAGGGTAACTAGAACAGTGACGGAATGGAGACCGATGGGAATAAGAATGAGAGGGAGACCACGGAAACGATGGGTAGATGGCGTGGAGGAGGATGGGAGTGAGGGGATGGAGAAGAATTGTGAATGATAGGACGGAATGGAAAAAACTCGTCGAACAAGCTAAGACCCACATAGGGTTATAACGCTACAAGAAGAAGAAGAAGAAGATTTTATGACACATTCCAGTTCATGTTAAAGTTGAATAACAAAAGACACTTTACGTGAATACCAACATGTCGTTCTGCGTGTAGATGAAGCTGTGAGGAATCCGCATACAGGTGCAAAGGTCAAAATTGGTGAACCGTTACGCCATGTGCACTTGGCTTAACTTGTCTTTATCCTTATGGTATGAAGAATTGCTTTCATGGTGGGAAGTTCCTAGAAACCATATATAGGTCTTTAACTCGTTCCATGCAGCACAGTACTGTACTTCATGAGAAGCTGATAGCAGCCCAAATAGTCAAAAATTCGTGTGTTTTATGGGACTCAAATATTCAGTCTGTATTTTTCCCTTAATGTAAGAGGCCAAGTTTCACATCCATGCAAAACTCTTTTAAGTTTTATATTTCAGCTGTGTACCCGTGTTTCAGAGGAACATATTGCGTCCAATATCAGGGCAATTAGAGATTAGTTTGTGCTGAGTCCTTCCCCCTGCCCCCTTGTTTCAATTAACTGTTGCTATTTTGTTTTTGAATCACCACAATGTTAAACAGAACCTTCACTTGCAAATTTCAGTCCTTGATTTGTCATTGGTCATAACTTACATATGGCCTACGATATAGAACATCCAGGACAATTACATATAATCATCAATCAACAAAATTCATTTAGTTTATCTTGCTGTTAAATTGTTGTCCAATGATTATTAAAAAGTTTTTTGAGTTGGCCTGCTGAATCTTTGTGCCGGTTGATGATTCAATTGAATTTGGCCCATCCACAAATAAAAAAAATATATAAGAGAATAAATTTTGTTTTCCTCCTCCCAAGGTAGCAGAATTTTGAGAGGTTCTTGAGATGGTTTTAAGTTTTCTCAAAGGAAATTGATTGTGTAACAAAGATAAAGTGAAACAACTGGTCATTTGCGCACGAAAGATCGTAGTATCAGCAGTGCAAACAGTTTTGCTTCTGCTTCGTAACTGCAGATGCCGGCGCGATAATCCACATGTAGGTACCCGAGCAATTGTCATTTTAAAGCCAGGCTCCAAGGAGATAAGCACAACGAAGAACTGGCTCCCCGTTTAAAATTTGGAAGAGCTCAGTGATCAGTTGTTAGATATAGTTTACGTATGATAGCTTCCACAATTGTAGTGCGTGTACTTAGTAGAATAAACTGGTATAGAAGCCAAGGAAAGTAATTCTGGCAGTGCCCAGTGTGAGGCGCTTCCACCATATGGAAAGCTAATTGGTCACCATTACAGCCCTGATGAAACAGGCTACGACCCTTCGCGGTTCAGACTCCACTCTACCCACTTCTAGACTCATGACCTATGACCACTGAGACTAAAGGACCTTACCGATGGTGGCAGCAGGAACGTTACGATTGTTTTAGAAGTACGAAGAAGTATGGTGGTATCTCTGCACCCCACTGACTTCAGCACTGGACTTAACACACTTTATATACGGTTGTAATTGTAGAAGTTTACCAACGTTTCAGAGATCCTTGCTGCCTCCGTCATCAAGGAGATGTTTTTATTCTGTTTATTAATGCCTGCAGGTTCACTTTGCTGATGGTTCGCCATCAGTAGACTCGTATCCTGCTGGTTTTGGTGATACAGGAATCAGAGTTGATGGCGCATCTTTACCAAGTAGGTACACTTCATCATTAAACGTATCAGCAGTGCCTCGTGGCTTGCGTGTAGTCGAGCTGACTGTTGTAGTACCATTAATACCAAGAGTTGATAATCCAGCTGGCAGTCCCATTTTACAGGAGTTTAAATCCCCAGTTCCCGTACGATAAGGTTAATGTTCGTTTCACATCTTTTCCTGTTATGGTTCTAGTACTAAACTTAATGCATAGTACTAAACTTAATTAATGTGTGGCCAAAACCCTGAAGACAAGAATGCACTAGCATTTCGTTGTATTGCACAGTTTGTCTTTTTGTCCAGATTCATCTCTGTCCATCCATCCCCCTGATGTCATCTACTTTACCAATAAAGATGATGAGTTAATGGGGAGTGTTACGTTGACTAATAATGGTAACAAGATAATCGCTTATAAGGTGAGAATTCCCGTGAATTAAGGTAAGATAAATACTCGCTGACAAAATTCGTGTGTGCAAAAGAGGTAATGTTTTATGAAGGTATTCTTGGTGAGATTTTGGTTTCTGGTGGTGGTAAGCATGAAGATGAGTGTCTTATGGGTTGTTGCCATCACCCTGATCATGGAGGCAGCAAGCACCTCAGAAATGAGCACAACTGAGAAGACAGCCATCTTCATACTTGTGACCGTCAGAACTTTTACGATATTTATCGTCTACTGAACTGGATATTTGAAACTGTCAGCATTAACACTTTTGCATCTAAACTTTAAACTAACGAAGAAGGCGCGTGTCCATACTTAACACCTCAAAGTGGGTGATCATACAAATGACTAATTTGTAATTGGCTCAATGACAGTTGACTACTGCATTGATAAAAAAGTTTTAAACATGAGACACGTCACTTCATTGCATTGTGGATGCTGCGGCCCACATGATGGATGGTCATAATAAATTATTGCAAGCTATGCACATGATTCACAGATCTTGAGTTGAGGGTGGCCATTTCCAGCAGTTATTGTAAATTTATTTATAACATTTACCAAATGCTTCTTCGTTTTTATTTTTCAATGCCAAACGTCCATAGCTCCATAATTGTTAAGAATCAGATACATGTTCATGTGAAGTTTTTGACTGGTAATAATCATCTCAGCTATAAGCTATAGAAATTACGAAATTTCACCCAGTAAATTAAGTGCTTATGTGGTCCATTTTTGTATGAAAAACCTGTCCCTAAGTGAAAATACACATTTCCATATATGAAGCACAACCACCTGCTGGCCGAGTGCTACGATTGTTCCATCTGACCTCCTTATATGTAACTAGCGTCTTGCTAATTCTCTTGTCCTGGCCTATAGAGACTCCTGACATTCTGCGTTTGAATCTGTTGTCCATATTCATTTGCTTAGATCATTTCAAAAAATCTGTCCATGTCTGGGGCCCTGTGTAACATTTCATAACTTGTTGCTTTTTATGGTGAGTTCTTAGTCCTACACCCATAGTGCAAGCTAGAGGACCGTTCCTTGTTGAATGTCCACAACTCCTTGGTCATTATATCCCCTCTGGAGGCCTTCTCTATCTGCAACCTGAGGACACACCATGCCATTCTGACAAATTACCCACTTAACACAGTAAAATATCCTACAGGTAAAGTAAAAGGCAGGATGGCAGTCGAGCTGCCAAAATGCCTCGCAGATTTACTGTCTGTAGTTTGAAACTTCCTGAACTTGAATCAAAGATTTGATTGTTCCTGAAGGCAGTTGGATGTTTAACTTCTTTCATTAGTGACTGACAGCTAGTATTAAAAATTCCAGATCAAAACCACTTCTCCAGAAAAGTTCAGAGTACGTCCTAGCACCGGAACGTTGGTCCCAGCAGCGTCCGTCACCGTTAATGTGGTGCTCCAGCCAGACTTTCAGTTCCCTGGGCTCTCAAGAGACAAGTTCCTTGTTATGAACTTGCCTGTTGACTCGGCAGACATGACACCACAGGAACTCTCAGAGCTCTGGAAGGTAGGAGGTTTCATATTTGAAAACTTTGTCAATTCTAGGTTACGTATATCTGAGTTTAATTAGTGCAAAGGCATTTGGTAAAAAAAAAAAAGATGTATGATATCACAGTAGTTATGACAAAAATATCAAAAGTGATTGATAATATCATAACAGAATGAGCTTTGGTTTCAGTCTTCAGATTATAGTATAGATTACGTCATTTACATTTTAATTTTCATTGTAAGATTTTACTTTTTAGGTCTTCATGCTGCAATGTGTGCGAAGAACGCCTTTCGGGCATGTCCATGCCTCTCTCTGTCTTGCATTTTTCAGCCTAGGAACAAGACAACCCCAGGAGTTCCCCACAACACCAGACAGGCTCAGGGTGTTGCACTTCAGAGGTTCTTCTACCCCCCCTGGGACTTCCACCCCAGGCTTTTGACCCCTTCATCTTGCTTCACTCTGGAGCCTAGCCGACTTGGCTTGCTCCCTGCACCTTTGACCCCTCAGGGCATTTCTCTCACTGGATTGGAAACCACGGGGCCTCTGCCCTCTAAAGGGTTAGATGACCAATGCCCTGTGAACACAAACCAGGATTGCCCCCCATGGGTTTTCCTTGGCATTTCTTAGTTCATAATTGAAGATATCTGTAAATTATATCGCCCTGATGACGGAGACAGTATGACCTCTGAAACGTTGGTTAACATCGACCAGACTACACAGCGCAACAACCTAGAAGACAGAAATCTTCGTACTCACCGCTGTGAAAACCTCAAATCTTACAAATTATGGGGACTTTTTAATGTGTCGTCAGTGGTTGGGGCTATTGGAGATTTTCACACCTGCCTGTATCATGGGCAATTTGTACATCTGAGTGAGACGTAGAATACTTACTTGGGATCTCCCAGGAAGCTGGCCGATTCTATATTGCCGATGACCATTCAAGTCGTTCGCGTTCAGAGTCACTTCCCCTTGCATTGTTCATTCATTAGATACCAAAAAAAGCATAAACATGCCCAGACAGCTGTATCAGCACTTTCCATTCGATGACCAGCAATAGTACAGTGTTGCCAGCTAGATGCAATTTACTCAGAATACGAATAGTGACTAAGCCATATTGCTAAGTGTAATTTTGTGCTCTATTGAAAATTACAAGACTGATTTCGTGAAGTTATGACTCTGCCACAGTGGCAAACGTACATTTAAGGGATTGCATGAAGCAATCAGGGGTATTAATTATATGAAGTATAATGAAATCACTGTTGTTACAACTCACGAATTGCCGTGTTAACATTATTACATTGACTATGCATAAAGAACATCCACAAGGATGAATTTCTCTTTGTAGGCTGTACTTCTTACATCACACTTTTTATCATATCAGATTGTCAATAAGGATTTTGCCTCGTAGAATCAGTTATAAGGAGGATTTGAGGTTTTCACAGCAGTGCGTTTGAAGATGGCTATCTTCTGCGCCATATAGTCTGGTACAAGTTTACCAACATTCAGAGGTCCTTGCTGCCGCCATCATCTTAGCGATTCTACCATACTATACAGTACAACCACCCAAAAGACGGCCATCTTCATCCCTTATAAGGTTAATACAGTTCCCAACAGTCATATTTAGACGATAGCTTCATTTCCACTTAAGTAAATGATGAAAGTAAGATAATGAAATTTACTGAGTGACGTTTATTTTATTTTGCAGCAAACATCGGGGAAAGCTGTAGAACAGCGTCGTTTAAGATGCAGTCTTAGTGCTCCGAGTGCTGTAAAGAATGGCACTGCCTTTGGATCTACCAGCTGTCTAGATGCTGATAGCCAGGTAGCACAACTGATCTCAGCTGTAAGTAGAACTGTTTCTTATTTCTGATGTGCTGAATGACTAGTGAACCTAAAACCCTCAGGAGGAGTCAACATGCTGCATTCATTTTCAGAGCCTACATAATCTCTTCTCAGCCATCCTCCAGTAAGGCTTTTATACATATTTTATTGCCAAGATGAGCTGACATATAGGATTGTAGTCAATTTACATCTATTTATGGTTTTTACTACGCACTGTAAAGTTATTGTGCATTTTCACTGCTGTCTGATCTGTTTTTACCAATTTGTATACTTTTTCGCTGTGAATAACCATTCTCCAGGTATCACGCTATATAAATGCTTAATTTTGATACACCACTGTACAGCTAAGACTTGAAGCGGCATCCCTCTTCTGATAAATGTTTTAGTTTACTTGCTGTTCGAGATTAAACTCATGTGGAATTCTAGCTGTCATGGTCCGAATGATCTTTCAATTAGAGATTAAATTCATGTAGAATTCTATCTGTCATGGTCCGAATGATCTTTCAATTAACCCTTTAAAGCCCATGGTAACTATGTAGCCCAACAGTCAGCAACTGTTCATATTGTACTTTAAACACGGCTTACTCTCTTAATCAGTGTTGATCTGCATAATGGTGAAGTTGTGTTTTCTGTGAGGTATGGGCTGAATCCTATTTATAAAAGCTTCAGTTTCTATTATGGATAAGGTAATCCTTTATGGTTGTAACCGTGACCAAGTACGGTTCCTGTTTGTCCAATACGTACAGAAGAGATTTGAAATCACGCGTTAAAGAAAACTAAACCGATAATTGAGAATTATTGTGAGATTTCAGGTTCTCGTGGCCTTGAAAATGACAGTGTTCTTCTGAGTTGTGATGTGATGTAGACTTGGAGGTAGATACCGTCGTTTAAGAGAAACGCTGGTTTCTAACTATGAGTACGTGGCATCATAACCTAGAACAAATTTAGAATTCTTGTTTTAAATGCATTTACCAGTGAGTACCTCTCAGATGAAATGATCTGAGATTTTTGCGATCCCGTACTTTCATTTAAAAAGACATCTTGCCAGTGTCTGTAAGCGAATCTTTTAGCTGTACAGGATTGGAGACAATGTTGTAGAAAAACTTTTTCAGGATGATGTTGCTTTCACATTTCATCTCGCATAATTTGTAAAGGCTAAATAGTGTTTATCATGTTTATGTTTATACAGGTGACACACTTGACAGAGTGTCAGTCTAGAATTCACTTGGAGATACGGCAAACGCGAAAATTACAGTGGCTGACGGTCGTAGTAACATTAATTGTTGGTGTAGCCCTAATATACATTTTCAGTCAAGAATCACAAGATTTCAGGGGGCATGCATGCTTTCCAGAAGAAACACTTCACTCTTCAAATATATAAACATAATGTGTTTATTGCTTAAACTCTTTGTACAGAAGTGTAATGTATAGTGAATTATGCATTTACTGACGATGGCAGTTCTCTGCATTGGCCTCCAGAATTTATAAAATCATGAAGATTCACCTCAAACTGGTTGCATTAGTATTAAAGCAAATAAGGCTCACACATTGCCAACACTGCAAACACATCACCTGATAATGAAGTCTTTTGTTAGCAAATTAAATTGTTAAGGTTTAGTAAACTGTTTTCAAGAGTATCAGTATACTTTTTCTGCAATAAAAATATAAATGTTTGCTACTATCACTATTTTTATATGCTAATATGAATTTGTATCTTGCAATGTACATGTTCTTCTATTTCTGTGATGACAGATAAATTGATTTGTAATTCAAATTGTGTTATATTCAGATGTGTTTTATGTTTATATTGAATTGTGTTAGGAAGTATCATGAGTTACTCCATGCATTGCTTCACAAATTGCACTTGACAGAATGACAAGTGTTGTTGTGTGTGTGTACCGAGTTGCATGGGACTATTAACTGAAATCAAAAGTAACGCAAATAGAATTGGCCCGGATGCATTTCTGGGAATGGGAAAAGTAGCTCTACCAGAATTATAAAGGAAAGTACAGTATTTTACAGGAAGACCAAACATCTAACAAAGTACTTATTCCAAATAACCTGTACTCTAAATAAATGCATTTCCCATTTACGCATTCAGTAAAAATGCCATGAAATTGATTCTAGTGTTGTACAATATTAACCGTGTTAACAAGATTAAATCCTGAATTTGTAATCTGAGCAATTTATTAATATGTGCATTACATTTCTAAAGAATCAAATGTAAATACTGTAGTTTATTTCAGTTCAAACACTGAATTTATAGAATTTGTAATTTTGCCTTGATAAATCAAAGGAACTGCTGTAATGGTAACTAAAGCATATAGAGGACCAGATACGGGGTTTAACTCTTTTCATGTCTCACAGTGGAAAATGTACTGGTGGTGTGACTGCAAAGTGTAAAGACCTTGGAACAGCCATGTATTAAGAATGCACAAATAATAGAATTGACTGAGGAAGTTGCATTTCATAAACCACAATATGCATCACTTACAAGTCCCCAGAAACTACCAAAACCAGTTTTTTTATGAGGCAGTATAGAACTGCTGAATCTTCAATTTATGGCTTCAGTACTCTTTATTAATAATGTTGATTAAGGTTTAAACTGTGTGATCATGTCTGAAAAAGTTGAATATTTACTGCTATATAGAAATTAAAGGCATTTAAATGTGACCCACTTGAATACATAATGCTACATGTGGGCTCTGTGAATAACTGAATTTTTAATATTAAGTCTAGCACATAGTATTCCTGCATTATGTATACAAGTAGAGATCGGCATATGCAATAGCTCAAAAGATTTAAATTATAAGATTCAGAATTTTATTAAGTTTTGTTTGTTAAACACTTCCCATATAGGCCTACTTTGAATGGAAATTACTGAATTGTGTATGTAGTAATAAATAATATTGTATTCCTAATTTATTAAAATGCCTTAATGTTAATTCTGTTTTCTTTTAAGAGCTGTGTAGGCATTCCTAAATCCATGAAATGTAATATAATTATCTTTACACGCTGATGGAAAGCAAAATTACGCATTATATAAACGAAGAACGCCATCGTTTTGTAAACACGTTAATCACGGGAATGAAAATATTCTACATTGTTCAAACAAATAAGTTGGCCCGCCTGGTCGACCTGTTACGCACTGCTTCGCGTTCCCCCTTATTGAACGCAGCCGGACCCTTCTTTCCTTTACATCAATACCTTCATTGCGCATGCGTGCTTTCGAAACCCAACTTCGATCGCCATATTGTCTCTTTCACAAACAACGCCCTCACTCGTCAAATTTAGAGTTACAAGGTATGTTGTCTTTTATATTAGTAAAACTGTGAACTTAAATTGTATGTATTTGTTAAATAATCTACGGTGTAAATGTATTTCCTTATTTATCACCATTACAGTGCACAAAGACGGTAACTGAAGGTAATATTTGCGACATTTTACAAGGCACGCTTACCCGTCTTTTTCGTGGACTCCATGTTGATGACAGCGCCAGCCGTGCCAATTTTGAGCAATTTTTGCCGTTAATGCCCCCTGTATACCAAAATTGTAAGTAAGAAACAGAGTTGAAATTGTCCCGATAGATTGCGTATCGTTAAGACAACTTGAAATTATGGCTAAATTGGTGCATTGTCTAAGATTTCCTTGTGACCTTTCACATGCATTTTGGACTCTGTTACATTGAAGTGGAAGGATAATCATGGCGTTGTAACTTGCGAAAACATAATGTCGTTACCTAAATCTTTCACATGAGGGCGCTTTTATGCCCCCCATATTTGAATGTGGCTTTAAGAAGTAATCATATGATTACGTTCAGCATGCTTTGCTTATCAATGATTACTAACACTGAAAGTAAATTTTTCATCATATCACAATATATCCCTGTTTTCTTACAAAATGGCGGTCTAGAATAAATTGTGTAACATGTAGTGTGTGAATTTGAATGGGTCACTGGACCCATGAGTTATTTTGTGAAGTGAATAGGGTAAGTACAGTGAAAAGTTATGTTTTTTGTATGAATTAGCATGTATAGTGGTTTGCATGTAACAGTATCGCAAAATGGGTAATGTTGCTGTTCCACGTAGGATATTAGCTAAATAGGTTAGTTTGAATGTGCACTATATTTTAGGTATTTGCAGCTCATAAATTAAAAGTATTATATTTTATCGTCACGATTAGTGTTCTCGCATAGTTAATCGCAACAGTGTTTTGCATTGGCTTTTGGAAAACATTGCACTTGTAAAATCTCCTTGGGCGCACAAATGTTTGGTTCATTATACAGTCAGTCCTTTCAGAAATGTGTTTACTAAAATAAGAAGCATATGCTATACCACCCAGGCTTTGAGAATATACAGTCCAGATCAACAGAAAATTGCATTTGTAACGCAAGATATTGGATCATAATTTAATCTGTAAGAACAATGAATAAACACAATGGATGAATTGTTATAATTTTATGTTTTATACCTCTATTTATATGTATGATGTTCATTAATATAGACTTCCATAACTCAGAGCTGCTAGGCAAAAGCAAAGTGCTGCATCTTTGCCATGTTTTCACTTTTTTATACGGATTTGTAGGGAATTTATGATTTATATCTGTTCCAAATTTTGCATTCTTAGCTACAGTGGTTTGTTATTTGTTTAGACAGCTGAATATAGATTTTATGCTGCTATAGTATTATTTTGTATTTCCATATTTACTCATGGAAAACACACGTTCTCCCTTCCAAATTGTTCGTTCCCATTATGTGTAATAATATAAAACATGTTTAAAGTGGGGATGTGGCTATATCATATATAGTTTCTGTTTTATTAGGTCTTAGTAATGTTGTATCCGCATCAATGTTTCTCGCAGCCACTAGCCTGTATTGGTATTATTGACGGCGTGAAATTATAAAAGTATGAAGACAGGATATTTTCCAGTGTTATCACATTCCCTGAACCTGATTGGTTACATTAGTAAAAGAAATCAGTCTTCTTGGTTATGGTCTGGGGAGCTAATTGCATTTGAGATAAATACAGTAAGCCTCAAATCAAGGTTCCTGAGGGAAGGAAAATTTACTGGTAGTTATGTGTGTGGCCAAAGTAGCAAGACGTTCTGGGAGCTGCTTGGTTTTTTTGTTAAGGTATTCCTTACAAATGACAACATAAATTTATAAGTTAATAATTACAAAAATTAGTGGTATACATCTCGTGATAATTTATACAACTATAGATTTATACTTCAGATGTAGCATATAAAATACATACAAAATTTGTGTATTTGTCATGTCTGAAATTTAAGGTTCTCATAGCAGTGACAGTGTTGATTGTGGTCTGCTGAGTTTCAATACAGTCTTGTCTTCTAAGTAGTTACCAATATTTGATAGGAATATTGGTAACCACTTACAAGATTACATAGTGTCACAGCCCATAAGACCACACTCAATATATTAAATTTTACTTGTGTTTTATTAGTTAATGCTGTGAAATCAAAACTTATTTTGTGGAGTGTGGTCTTCCTTGATTAGCTGATAGATGCTCATTTGGTCAAGAAATCCTTACTTTTATGGAACTCAAAGTTTCATTGCTGCATTGCCTGAATCAGTCTAATCCAGCCATCCCATTGTACTCTTATTTGTTGAGGTTAATTTTAGTATTATCCACCCATCTATGCCCGTGTCTCTCAAGTGCATTCAGGGTTTCAGACTAAAATTTTTGATTAATTGTTCATCTGCTACATTCCCTGTCCATCTTACCTTCCTGGATTTAAGTGACTAAAAAGTCATGCAGAGCACAATAATAATAATAATAGTAATTATAAATGAGTTAAAAATAGTCCAAAGAATCCAGAACTCGCATATATTAATATATTAATTACTGTGTGTGTAGCACTGCAGGTTGTGACTTGTCATAGTTGATGGTAGGTAGTGTAATTTGTACAAATGTCCAACAAGCATATTATGTGCTTGTTTAACGTTACCTGACGTAATCGTTCCTACTTAGCCAGCAAAAATAACTTTGAGTGTGAATTTTCTGATTTTCCTGTGCCTCATTACTTGACAATATTTTGTTTAATAAAACATTTTTGTCAAGTGCCAGGTATGTAAATGATTAGCATTCTGGTCAACCTTTATTGTTGAGTCTTTGGAAAACATTAAGTTAGTGTACATCATGGAAGATTTTATTCAGCAGTGTGCACAACACCTGGCCCATTTTGGGTATCTTTAAAAAAACATAATATGTACAAAGAACTCACACACATCTCAACAACTAATGGCCATGCCCCACAATATATTGTCCATGTACACACCATATCAGTGTTTAACCAGTCATTGTTCAGTCTTTATCTAATAAACGGTTTGAAAATGTTGTTTTCCGTTAATACATTCGAGGAAATTTTTATATTTTTAATTTTCACATATTATTATGCTGCATTTCGTATCTGTGAAATAGAGTGGATACAAATAGGAAGAAACCGAAATCCTTTTGTGAGTACTGGGTATCTAATTCTTTTTAATTGCATTCTGCATTTGCTGAACAGTTTGTTTATCTGCAGCAGAAAGATTTATGAAATATGTATGTGTTGTGCGAAAATATATCTGCTCATCAGTATACTCCATCAATTCAGGTAAGAGATAAGCTCTGTGCCTGAGTAAAATTACTGGCATTTTGAATGTCTGTACATCCCATCTCTGACTTAGATGAACTAGGAAGAAAATTGTATGAAAGGAAATGGTGATTGCTGATCACAAGAATGTCATATTCTAAGTTCTAAGTCAGCACAAGCTCAATTCTTATGGTCACTCTTTTATCCGATCTGTTCAGAATGGGTTCTAAGATGATTTCTGAGCACCAAATTGTCTTGACCGAAATATTATCAGTGCCGCTTTCTCGGAAATATTACTATGACACTTTGCACAGGCAAGGAGACTAATATCAAATTTTACGCACCAAAATCACTCTTCGTGTGAACGCAATGCAGTGCGGATATGCTCCAAATTCAAGGTACATGTTCCTTGTTGTGACAGGTTTTGTGTGCCTGCTATGCAAGACACTTTGTGTTTGTTGTAGCATCCAGCTATATGAAAAACATGCTTTTGTTATGACCATTGTTAATGTTTATTAATTGTGTATTTATTTGCGAATTTTTATTTACTATATTTATATTATTTTATCATTTTATAGTTTTATTGTGCAAGACTGCAGTAGGTTAGTGGTTATCAGTTGAGCTTCACATAAATGTAAATGGGGAAGAAGTTTTGACATATCTTAAAGTCTGTGAGTTCAGATCAAGCAGTCTCGGTATGTTGGGAAAGAGGGAACGATTGCTATGGTAGTTTTCTACTGATTGCATGTCTAACTGTTAAATTAATTTTCAGGAGCATTTGGATGCTGAAGCATGAGTGATGACAAGGAAAAGAAGCCTGGTAAAATATTATGAATATCTTTTACAACATAAGTTGGAATTTTAACGCGCTTAGAATTACGCAACTGCATTGTGATTTTAATGTAGCAGCTGTTGAAACTGAATTTGTGTTTTTGCACAAGTGTTATAGATATTTGTCTTTCTTTTCTTTTTTTTATCCCGCAGCCAGCAGTTCAGGTGGGCTTTCTGCTGTGCAGATTAAGATGGAGGGTCAGGATGCGAGTGAAACAATTACAGATATTCAGAATTATCTGGAAACATTTAATAAGGAGATTCAAGGTGGAGATCAAATAGTACAACATGTGACAGGTGATTAATTCTTCAGTTGCAGTTACTTTTGCTCTTTTCGGTATGACAGCAATTGTCTCATTCTGACTTTTACCGCATCTTTGTTCCTTTTACTACTTTTGATTTACATCTGTGGATTTTATTATTGAAGTGCGAAGGTTTCTGCACTTATCAGCGTAGTTAATGTATTTATTTTTCCATACTTGCTACATTTATCTCGTGTCCTTGAAAATAACTAGACTCATGCACGCTGTTCTTATTTTAAGAATCATTTATATTTAACTTGATGTAGCTGTTTACTCGTATTACTATACGCTTCTTGAATTATATAGGACTTGGGGGTTCTCACAGCAGTGAGATACCAGTCTTCTGGGTTGTAGTTCTGTGTGGTCTGGTAGAAGTTTAGAGGTCTTTGATGCCTCCATCATCAGGAGGTGAGTAAGCAAGCCATGTGTGGAATCGATTTGAGACGTAGGAACCAGTCAGTCGAGGCAGAACGTTGGAACAGACTAGTGGGGTTCGGGCAAGGGCCCAGGAGCCAGTAGGAGAGGGGTGCATACCACAGCCTGACCAGAAGGAGGGAATGGACATGCAGGGGGGGGTAAAGGAAACAGTCATTATAAGGTGGATTATGGGACATAAGTGCAGGTGGATATGATGAGGAGGACGTGGAAGGGGTAGGTGGGGAAAGATAAATTAATAAAAATTGTCTAAAACGAAAAAAAATATTTTATTCTTTTAGGTGCTATTTCCTACAGGTCGTGAATATTCAGTGTACATTATCATATTCGAAGCAAATCTTGATTTTTTTTGCAGAAGTTCAGCAAGTTGTGGCTGCTGAAGAACCTGCCGAAGAAGGAACATATTTTGTTGATCAGTCTGGTCACTATTACTACCAAGCAAGCACTGATCAGCAGCCAGTAATGACTGTTGTATCAGGTAAGTAGTAAGAATGCGTACGTCACGACCTACTTTGTTTGGAAGAGAATTATTAGAGGTTCAGCAACTGAAAGCAATTTTTATGGCTTGTGTATAAATGGAAGTCTGAAAGTGAAGTAGATGATTATTTTACCTTGAAGAGTTGTTTTGTAGCACTGAAACGTAACCACCACCGCCATTGATGAGCATTAGTCATAGAAAGAATCATTACAAGAATGGCTGAAGCCCCAGCAAAAAAAAAACATTTTATTTTGAAGGAATTAGTAAATGTGTTCTGTTGGGCCAAATACGCTATAAATTAGTGAATTGAATAAAAATTTAAAAAAAGTTCATAACCGCATCAAATGTTGGCTGGAGTGAAATAGATTGGTCCAACCGCTGTGCGATAATGTAAACATTTATTATACACTTACCCTTATTTTTTTACATGCCTTCATATTTGTGCCAAGTTAGAGCATTTTATTAATACGATCTTTTGATTGTCCAGAAATCTTAGATATGAATTTACTTCTGGGCTTGATGCCATTCAGTCATGTAGGTGGTACCAATGCCCCCCCCCAAAAAAGTTCATAACCGCCTACAAGACTACAGAGCACCATAAGCTACTATCAGCATCTTCATCACCATGATAACCTCAGATTTATAAATTAATTTTTAAAATGTTTTGTATTTGAATGGAAACGACCAATTAATTTTCATTTTTTTCGTTGGGAGTCGCAGATCCTTCATCAGAAGCGTCAGATGGAACCTCGCAAACAACTTACGTTGCGATGCAGCCCCAGGGAAGTCATGTTGAAGAGACAATAACATCTATGGATGCTTCTGATGATGTACGTTACTATTTAAATATTGTGCGATACGAAGTTTTATGTGGATTTAATTTTTTTAGTAGTTCACATTGCGTAGGAGTTAAAGCGTGTGACATTTCGGCCAGGACAGAAGATTTATGTAAATCACATAGAATCTTTTCCTTGGTCCTCATCACTTTCAGCTACACTTTAAAAATTCTAATTCTGTCTACTTTTAGCTACCAATTACCAGAAATTTTGAATGTGGCTCATTGTGATGGAATAGGTACGTCTTTTTGGGTTTAAGGAAGTTTTCCCCGGAATATTTTCCGAGTGTAATTTGTTGCACCTTTTTAATTTGGTCTGCAGAAACATTTTCTGGATCTGTGTTTGGCATTGGTGCTTTGCTTATAAATTATGAAACATAAGACGTCACTTCCAGCATGACACACTGTCTGTGGTTGACACACCAAAAAAAAAACAAATGTTGGCTGGAGTGCTCAAACAAGTTGTGAGCATGCGTGCGTCTGTGTGTGCAGGGGGGAAATACTTTGAAGAGGATTGATGGTGAGCTTTTGGATCATTCACCAAACTTATTGATCAACCCTTTGCACATTATTTAACTGTTATAGCATTATTTTACCAACAGTTTAACTTGTTGTACATGAATAGCTTTATTTGGTGTGCGCGCATGCGCAAAGGTTAACTTTTTCCTGTATGGTGCTTCTGTGTCATTACCAGGGCAATACTAGTGGTGAGTCGACGGGTCAGATGATTTTAAACGCTGGTGATGCCTATCAGACCGTTACCATCGTTCCCTCTGACACAAATCCGGGCGAAGTGAGTTACGTGCTCATAGTTCAGCAGCCAGATGATAAGGATGATAAAGGTGATGACCAGGATCTCACGGTGTATGACTTTGATGAAGGTGAAGAAGGAGGCATTGCTTTGGTAAGTCGCACTTTCGTCCGCTCGCGTTTAAAACATTCACGGTTTTTATATATTTTTATAGAACGATTCTGTATGCGAGATGAATCTCTCTAGCTCGGTTAAAAGGACGAAAGCTCGAGTTTGACTGCATTCTTAAAAAAAAAAATTAGCCACTTAATGGGTTTTTCTTTTGAACAAACTTTATCTTTGACAAATATACCTTTGATGATTAATTGCAGTGAAGGTGTCATTATTTCTCATTAGCATAATGATATATTGAAATATGTTTATCCAAATATCACGTGCGCTGTTTTTCAAAAAAATGTTTCCGTGAAAGTACCAGTTGTGCACCGCATGGAATATACAAGGTGCAGCAGAGCACTGGACTTGGCAACGTGCCTGCCTGTGTGGATTTCTGGAGTCGAACAAGCCGCATTACTATAATATAACAGTTTTTGGTCGTATACAGAACTTTTTTATTCAATGGAGCATGGCATTTGGCTAAATATGGTACCTTAATCAGGAGCCAGAATAGCTCAGTCAGCATAGTGACTAGCTACGGGCTGGGCAACTGGGGTTCAGTCCCCGATGGAGGGCAGAGGATTTTTTCCTCTACGTCCAGACCGGCTCTGGGGCCCACCCATCCTCCTGTCCAATGGGTACTGGGGTCATTTCCCCCGGGGGTAAAGTGCAGCCAGAGGGAGTGACGCTGACCACTCACCCCCATCTAGTGCCGAGGTCAAGGAAGAGAGGAGCTATACCTCCACTCCCCCCAAGCGTCTACATGGCGTATAGTGGGACAGCTTTACTTTTATGGTGCCTTAATCACCAAGAATAGTCATTACATGTTCACAACAGCCCAGAGCTAGATAAATCTGATCCAAACTCTCAGTTACATTTTCCTAGAATCAATTTTAATATTATCCTTTCATTTATGCCTGCTTTATACTTGGTGGGTCCTGTGTTTCAAATTTTGCTGTAGAGACTGATTATCCTGGCTGAAAAAAATTTACAGGTTCTGTCATACAATATTTTATTTACAAAAGTTTTACTTAGATGATGATTCAACCCTACAAGATCATCTTCAGGACAGATCACATAAATGTAATTTGATGTGTTTGATTTATTGGAGGAAGATTAAAATATTTAAACGAATGTAAAATGATGTGATTTGATCGCCCCGATGTCCGAATGTGGCATGAAAGCGAGTAAATGAGGTTTTCTGTTGTTTCAGGAGTCTGGAGATGAAGATGATAAGACCAAAATAATCAAGATTTTGCCCAAGAAATCTCAAACTGTAACTCAGGCCCACATGTGTAATTATTGCAATTACACTAGTCCAAAAAGGTAAAATTTGGAAAATTTCGTGTTTTATTAAACTTCTCTATCATGAATGTGTTGACCGTAATTTACTTGAATTAAATTTTGGCTTAAGGTCGCTAAGTATGCCCATAAATGTTTTGCTTTCGTCTCTTACCGCAAGGATCACTTATCCCAAGACAGTGACAGTCACAATGTTGCGTTCAGTTTAGAATTTCTTCTCATCTTCCTTCCTAAACATGGTATTACTACCATGAAGTGGAGTATTTCTTGAGAAGCTTATAGTTGTTCAGCTGGTCTTAAAAATCTCCACCTTTTACCAGACCCGAAAGTTTATTAGTAAGTTCGTGAAAGCTGCCACTGGTCCCTGTCCTGAGCCAGATGAATTCGCTTCACACTTGTTTCAACGCTATCATCCCAACTGTACCTACGCTACGTTACAGTCCTCGTGCTTATTGTATTTAATATTGTTTTCTTTAGAATCATCACTGATATTTGCAGTGGTGATGGACAGCCAAAATAGAATTGACAGTGGAACCACGGTTCCAGAGAATCTGGCGTAAATATGTCTTTGTATTTAAATTATCATCATCGGACTCTTTTAGCTTCAGCGTCATCCATCTTGTTATCTCTACGTAGTATGACGCAACGCGCAAACGCAGCAGTAGCGTGAAGTGTGATGCGCCTTTATTTGTATAAATAAATGTTTGTAGAACCTAAACCATTTGTTATATGTAAAATCTGACAACAGATTTGGAAAGCTCAAGAGGTAATGCGTATTTCGTTCGCAATATGTCCGGATCCATCTGTTACGGTTTTCGAGAGGCGGGCGCTTAACGCTTAACGTGACGAACAACAATAATTAATAGGAATCCCTTACCTCAAACTTTGTTCAATTGTAAGAGACCACGATGTCCACCGGCACTTATAAATTTAATCAAAACTAAAATGGAGTATCACAGATTTCTTAATAATTCTTATATAAGATAAGTATTCGTGATATTCTAAAACGTTTTTAACAGCACAAAATTATTTAATCTACGACGCACTTCTTCTACAAGCGATTCACAGCTCAGCTCTTTCCGCAATAACGAAAGCGGATTTTTGACGGCAGTAATAAAACACAACAATGCCGAGTAAACAGACGACGCAGCAATTAGTTTCTTAGGTAAAGGGATAAAGGATGATGGAGGCGGTATGACCTCTGAAACGTTGGTGGACATCTACCATACTACACGGCGCAACAACCCAGAAGACAGCAATCTTCATCAAGGATCACATCTCATGCATGACGCATTGTCCGTGCGTCCTCCCACTCTTCTTATTTTTTTTCCCAGTTACTAAATTATGGGGAAATTCTGATACTTAGAAAAATGTATTTTGTTTAAGATACCTGTTGTCACGCCATATGAAGTCTCATTCTGAAGAAAGGCCTCACAAGTGTAGCGTATGTGAACGAGGCTTCAAGACTCTGGCTTCCTTACAGAATCACGTCAACACTCACACAGGAACGAAACCTCACCGGTGTAAATTCTGTGACAGTGCTTTCACCACTTCAGGTGAGTTGGTCTGTTGTTACGTATGCATCAGTCGGTTTTCTTGCGTAAACTAAATTCTACTCAGTGAGATGTTGGTATAATGAAGCAAGCCGCCGTATTTGCTGAAATGTTGGTACCGTAAATGTATCTTGCGTAAGCTGAGGATAGGAAGATCTCACGTTTCATTCACAAACGCAGATCTTTATATTTATTGAAATAATTCATGATTCTACGCAGCGCAGTGAGATATCTGTGATGTGATCGGCTCCGCAGCATCATCAGTAAATGTACGTGGAAATTACAAGGGACGTGATCGGAAAATATTTTGATTTCAAACTGGAGTACGTGTTCTCATGATTTTTAAACATGAATTTCGCATGTATAATCGTGTTTATCATCATAATCATCATTATTATTTAAAGAAAGGCATATTACTCTTTTATTATTTAACAAATTTATTTGTTCTTATTAACTGTTGGCATAAAATTACATAAATATTATGCAGTTTTTTTTTATCATAATCAGCGTGCAGGGAACCACCAAATTAAACAAAGCCCTCCACCTGTTCCTTTCGTGGGCCAGCAAAATCCAATCGCCATATAATCAGATGAATTGATTTTAAGGGCCGAAATAAACCTTTACATGAATTTTTGAACCTCCGCTTTATTCCGAGGGGAAGAACCCCTTCAGGCTGCTTGGACTCCAGAGTCAGTCTCTGTAGTTGCTATGTTGAAGAGAAAAATCCTGCGGCTGTGAGAATCGATCCCCGGTGACCCAGCCAGTCACTAAACTGGCAGATTTCTGAGCTCCGTAAAAGTTCTTTCATATAAAATTCTTGCTGGTTGTGTTCATTTGTTGTGGTTTACTTTTTTGTGTGCATTAACCTTTGTTTCAATTGATGATCCTGGCAGTTTCATGTAGCACGCGTTACGTAATTCGCGCAACTGACGAGGAAAACGTATTTCAATTCGGACACCAAAAACCAAGTGACGCTGCAGTAATTGATAATGTTTTGAGGTTTTATCGCGTAATGTTCGCCATACCAAAAAAAACCAAGTGACGCTGCAGTATTTGATAATGTTTTGAGATTTTATCGCGTAATGTTCGCCATACCAACATTTTACTGATTCTTTCTTGTGGTGCATTACTGTCACAAGAATGGTTGTTGACAGTGACTGAAAATGTATTTTATTATTGAACACAATTTGCATGTGTGTTGTACCGAATATATCAGCATTATAAATTTTAAATTCAGATGATTTTTAGAAAGACGACACACTGCAGTCACTTTCCATTTGATGTACCACCACATAATTTGTAAATGGTACTTTAATTAGAGTTGAAATTTGATGGGAACAGAGACCTGACACTCCTCAAATTAATATTAGTGGCTAATAATGCAGTTACTTGCTTTGGATGTGTTCCCGAGATTATTCTCTCATTTTTCTAGCTGTATCATCGTACATTAAAGTAACAGGCACTGCTAGTGTAACATTCACTTTAATTTTTGTGTCGTAGCGCTTTAAAGTGAGTCGGAATTAAACGTTCTGCCTTTGGAACTTTTAAAGCTAGCCAGACGAGTCGAGGAATATGTAATGAGTAGCGTGTAATAGGGGACAAAATGCAGGCTGCTCTTGTAACCAGTTACTTTCACAGTTCGGTGGTGCGTCAAGTGACGGGGGTTGACTGGGGATTGCTGTGTAAAATGTTACCCTTGGTATCTTCCGCAGGTGAACTGG
Source organism: Zootermopsis nevadensis (assembly GCF_000696155.1). The sequence continues at coordinate 25,814 of NW_019059572.1, forward strand.
TAAGACATGTTCGGTACAGACATACACACGAGAAACCACATAAATGTACAGAATGTGATTACGCGAGCGTGGAATTGAGTAAATTGAAGCGTCACATGCGCTGCCACACTGGCGAGAGACCATACCAGGTGAGCCAGAAAAACAACCTAGTTGTCTGTGTTATCTTCCGCAGGTGAACTGATAAGACACATTCGGTACAAACACACTCACGAGAAACCCCACAAGTGTACGATATGTGACTACGCTAGTGTGGAACTCAGCAAAATGAGGAATCATATGAGGTGCCATACTGGCGAGAGGCCTTACCAGGTGAGCAACTCCTTCCTACCAGACGTCAAACTATTGATTGAAAGAAATGGGACTGTTTCAGTTTTGTAATGGTGTGGGGATCATCAGTAATAAGTTATACGTCTGACGTTTAGGCACTTGGGAAATGCAGCTTTCAGGACGTTGTGAACTCTTGATCAGTACTCACATTTGTTGTACAGTGAAACCTCTATCCATCGTTCCCCGATCTATCGTTTTCCCGGATGCATCATCCGTTTTGTTCGGTCCCGGATACATCCCATATAAAATAATGTTACATTTTCCCGCTTCTATCGTTTTATCGCATCAACCGTTCAAAAATCCTAGTCCTGGCCCAAAATCTTCCCGCAATGATCGTTTCTGAGAAATTATAACGAAATTTACGCGATGTTTTTAGAATTTAAAATGCTGGGTTTTGAGATAAATTAATACCGAAAGACGCACAAAGTTTTTGGAATACACAGTAGCAGTAACCTGTTACGTCGCCCAACCAGCACAGATTCTTTTGGAATGAGGGGTGATAGTTGGAGTGAATGGCGGTGCTCATTGTCAGAAATTTTATGAGTTTAATTAGGGTGCACTCATATTTCGTTCCAGCGATGGCAGATGGCATGTGCAGTGTGAATTTCTTCACAAATGCTTTTATAATAAGTACAAAGGAAAGGCGGGCGGCACTTTTCATTCTTCTGGTTCATCTCGTTTCCAGTGGTTCAGTGGTACAGCTACGTTTCGTTGAGTTCGGCAGTTAGTGAACGTGACGAGCAAAACTTTTTGAACGTGGAAAGGGCTCTGTTTGGTCTAAAACGTAAAGTTTCGACAAACCAGTTGTACATTAAAGACTTTTTTGGTAAAAAGAAGTAACTTTGAAAGAGAAACATTCAGCTTTTTTAAAAATTTTAATGCTTTCCCGCAACTATCGTTTTCCCGTATTCATCGTCTTTATTTCCCACCCCCGCCAAAAAACGATGCATTGAGGTTTCACTGTAACTCTTTGGCACGAGATTAACTTTTAGCTGCCTTCCAACATTTCATAGCCTTTGGCCTGTTACAGATCTTAAATGAATCATGTTTGACGTCTGGTATTATGTAATTAAATGATCGTTTTACCATTGTCATTTTGAATAGGAAAAAATAAAGAAATGATGTTGATTTAGATATTTTGACGGAACATTTGATAATAATAAAAACCGTAGGACTTCCTAGTTTCTTAGCATCAGACACTTGTGGAGCTTTTCATGAACTTTGTATTGTTGTTGTTGTTGTTATTATAACATCTGATCTTTGGAAAATACTCACGTCAGAAGTTTAAGACTTAACGTCGAAAGCGCCTTTCGCCCATACCACTTTTCCATGTTCTTTGTCGTATGTGGTTACGGTATTCTTGGTCAAAGTTTGTTTGGTAACGGTGTCTTAAATTGTTCTTTTGGACTTTGTCCATTGCCTAAATGATAAAATTACAGCAATTTGAAAACTGAATTCGGCTCCCTTTTTTATCAGATTGAAGGGGGGAGGAATGACAGAAAACATTTCTATTGGTTCTCCTGGTTGAGCCTTGTACACCTGAATTGGTGGCTTCCAGACTTCCTCCTTTTTGTTACTAGGATGGAAAACTAAAGCCTGGGACTTCCGACATATCAAGTGTAGAGACTAATGCTTTGAAATCATTAAAACACAATAGGAATATTAGGATCATTCCAGCTGATAGAGGAAATTGTACATTGGTTATGAATTAATGTACCTACGTAGAAAAGCAGAATAACTTAACTTTAATCCAGAGTTTATGAAAGAGTCCCTGAAAGTGCAGCTTAAAAATTGAAAGAAAAGTGCAGAAACTTTTATCCGAATTAAAATGCCAATTAACTCCGTATCAGAGTGAACTGTGACATCTGTATGCATTGCCCAAAGTAAAATAAAGCTGACCCACTATATGCCATGTAAGTGCTTGGGGGGGGTGGGGGGAGATGGTATAACTCGCGCTCATTCTTAACCTCGGCACTAGATGGGGGTGATTGGTCAGCGTCATGTCTTGGCCACACTTTACCCCTGGGAAAGGACCCCGGTACCCATTAGATGGTCTGGGTGGGCCTCGGAGCCAGTCTCAACGCAGATGCTAGAAGAAAATTCCTCTACCCCTGTCAGGGATTGACCCCCCAGTCATCCGTAGTCAGTCATTATACTGACTGAGCTACCCCAGCTCCTGTGAATTACCCAAAACTGATGAATAGCATTTTCTTCCGAAACTAATAGTGAGCTCCATATGTAAACAGGTTTAAATCTTCCGTAAAATTTACCATGGGAAGAGTGTTCCAATGAAGTAATGAACGTCAGACAGGATTTGGCCCAGAATTTGTACCCTCAGTATTTCATTGACTCTGTCAAAAATATCAGGATCTAAGAGCCAACCATTAGCCAATGGGACACGCCCAGGTACTGTCAACATGTTGTATATTAAAGGCATCTTTCATAAATTTAGTCATATTGGGGAGTTATATGACATCAAGACGGAGTTGAAAACCAGTCAGATCCTCTGCAACATGTTAATAAGAATTAGGCCAAGCAGGGAAGTCCAAGATATGAAGCATTGCATTTACAGTATAAAGAAGCAGCTCATGACGTGTCACAAATCCATTTAGTCAACCCACCTCAGAAATCTCCCATTTGGATCCCACTGATTTGTGACAAGGTTGGTAAAATGCAGGTCAGTTCAGTGCAGACCTACTTAAGATGGCGGATTTTATTCTGCAGATTGGATCGGTGCTTTTGCTTCTCTGTCGTACTTTGCTCTTTTATGTTTACACAGCAGATTTTTGGATTTATAAAAAGGTTCATCAGGTATGAGGAGTCCCAGCAAGTTTTCTGTCCTTCCCCCTTTTCTGCTTGATGACAAAAGCCAAATCCAGATTTTAGAACGTAATTTTATAATTTAGATGATGGACAAAGTACAAAAGAGTAATGTAATAGTATTTTTGGCGTTATTGTTTTGGGTTCATATGTTTATTCATTGGTGTTTGTGTATATGTAGACACTTTTTTACCTGCTTTCCGTGGTGTGCGTTTAATCTGTGTTATTAACTAACGTTGAGTAAATAAGTATAAGTGCACACAAATTAATAACCTGGTCTGGTACACTTGTCAAAGAGTATGAAATTGCCCTTTTTCTGTATGCTCTGTAGTATACAGTGAAATAAGACACTCTGGATATCAAGAAAATATTCTTTAATAAAATTTTGCAGGTTCTGATGCAGTGTATGAATCATACTTTAATTGTTTGTTTCTTCATTCGCATTTGCAGGGTCCGCGTTTTTACCTCTCTTGGACGTTTTATGATTGATATATTTTTTGGACATTGGTAGAACGCCTTGCATGAGTGATCAGCCCTATCTGCAAGGCTTCTACCAATACAAACACAGAAAGACGCGGACAAACATCCATGCCTTGAGTGGGACTCGAACCCACGGTCGCAGCGGCCAGGCGCCTCAGACCGCATGGCCACTGCGCCGTCTTTTTTAATCATATTTTAATTATTTCAAGAAAAAGAAAATATATCGATACATTTACTGTTTCTTGGATAGTTTGTATACTGCCTTTATGAAGTATCTTTGCTTTTTGTACTAAACCTCTCCTTTTCACACACACACACTCCTTTAAGGAGCGTTGTCGTAATTGGCATTCACTGTAAATTTCCCATAGACATGGAGATAGTATTAGTAACTTGTGTTTTTGCATTACGGTATGTAGATGTAGATCTTACTTTGTAGTTGGTCCATACATTATTAATACAATACAACTCTGTGCCAAGCCATGCTCTTTATGTACATAAATGAGCGTGATCAGAAATATTTAACAAGTCGGTGTGCTAGACTAAGACCCCATGAAGAAGAAGAATATGGTGATAAATCTTCTAGTATTTCCATCTCATGAGTGGGAGGTTTCCTATCCCTGAAGCATGCATCAGTGAGTAGCGAGTGACAAGCCCACGGCCTCTGCACAATTTCTACTCGATCCCGATTTGTCTGCCATCTGGTAGAGAATCAGGAGAGACATGGGCGAGAAATGGTTGCTGAATTTTGCTTATGAAACATCTCATTCGTGCTTGTAAGGTTCTTTTATGTGCTGTAAATCGACGACATGGGATTTCCGGCTGTACTTCCCCTCCGAAGGAAGTTGTGCTATGGATTTTTATCACCCTTAAAAATCAATTGACCTCAGCCAGGTTTGAACACGCGAACCTTGGGGTCCATTGGCGAGCGCACCAACCACTAGTCCACCGAGGGCAACCTTCTAACATATTTGTCACTCTTTATATTGGGTTGGTCACATTATGCACTGATTTCCTGCTCCTAAGTGTTTCAGGTTTGCAGACGGTCACAAAACTCCACCTGTCTCGGGAGATGTATTAAGTAATGACAATGTTAATTTTGTTTTTCTCCTCAGTGTCCGCACTGTACATATGCAAGCCCAGACACTTTTAAGCTGAAACGCCACCTTCGCATACATACAGGTGAAAAGCCGTACGAATGTGACATCTGCCACGCACGCTTCACCCAGTCCAACAGTCTGAAGGCACACAAACTCATCCACAGCGGTACGTATTGATATCTTGAAGAAGTGGCATTACGTTGAATATCTTCGGTCCAAAGTTTCACTTTTTTATCTTGCGTGTTAAAAATGTTAACATGAAATAAATAATAAAACTTATCTCAGTTCGGTGATGGATTGAAAGTTTAGACAGGTCGTACCAAATATTATACATGTTAGAGGAAAATAAATTCTACCAATTAAATGCATTATTTACTTAATTTAAGCTTTATTGCACGGACTTCGAAGTTGCACATGCCACCTCAAGGCTAGATTGGCTCTTAAGGTCCGTGTGAGACATATTTTTCCTGTTATGGTGTTTGTGCTCGTAGGAATGGGACCGCGTTGTCCCACTACATCGCAGTATTATTAAAAATGCTTTACATTCAAATAAGCAAGACCTTTCATGTCTAAAATGCTTCTAAAGCTTCGTGTAATTCGAACATTCGCTTTAAGAGGTTTGTTTTCTTGCCAACATCTTACTGAAATTTGCGAAAGAAGATGGAATATATAAAATCGTTCTAATAATCCATTCTTTTTTTCTGTGGTGTCCCACAGACTGCCAAAATCAGACAAAGTTTTTGTGGGTGCTTTTAAATTTTCTCGTTTGTGTCATCACCCATATTCATAAAATCATCCTCGTTTCATAAAGATATTAGTGTTCTGCCGCAGTACTGCGTGTTGGTACTCAAAGGAATAAAGTTTTCCTGTATGGATTACCAGTCTCTTAGGAGTATTTATCAGTGCCCAGACAAAGAATTTTAAGAACAGAAAATCTTCTATTTGAATCAGCAAATCAGAAACTTGACCAGTCATGCATGTAATTTCTTTGCCGCAGATGTTATGTCATTCTGAAGCTATAGTACAGTGTGTTAAAATATTTTTGCCACTCTCGCTTATTTATTTTCCAATATTTAAAATATTAAAAAGTGAGTGATAAAAATGGTAAAGGTGTGCAAACTATGCTGTCAGGCTGACAATTTTGAAACTTTGGTAAAGGAAAAAATTTATTCATCCTTAATAGTCTTCATTTTATTATAAAATTCTAGCTTAAAAATTGCAATGAATAAACGTAAACTGTTTTACAATTCTATTCACTTCAAAGCATTTAAATGCTGATTTAATCCAGCCATGAGTTTGTGCAAGGATATTTAAATTCGTGTATCTTTAACGCTAAATACGCTGTTACTTTGTCAGATGTGTATTTCGTTGTAGGAAAATAATATGCTAATATTTTTAGATGATGTGTCTTGATTTGAATTTCTCGCAGCTGGAGATAAGCCGGTATTCCAGTGCGAGTTGTGTCCTACAACATGCGGGCGCAAGACTGACCTTCGAATACACGTGCAGAAACTCCACACCTCAGACAAACCACTCAAGTGCAAGAGATGTGGAAAATCTTTCCCAGACAGATACACGTATAAGGTAAGTTCATGCGTTTGTGTTATAAATGCATATGAAAAATCTTCTGTACAAAATGTCTCGTGTATTTATAATTTGACATCATACCAAATGGGTAAGGTTACTTCCGCAAGCCAATGTTGTGTTTATATGAGAATATTTCAGAAGCTGTAATCATTATACGGGGCGACAGCAAATGGCTGTGTTCTCATGTGTTTGCTGAGCACAGAGGAACAGTTTGTCTTCATGTACACAATTACAGTTGCTGAGAACATGTAACATGAAACAAGCCGTGAAATCCAAACATATAAAGTCTCGCCTTATTCCTGTTCTCAAAGCCGTGATAATTGTTGACAGAGTGTCTCGATGGAGAAACTCAGAATGGCTTTAGTAATGTAACAGATGTTGGCTTATTACAATTGTTCTCTTTGCCCTCTGCGTCTCTAAAATTTATGATGGGTTCGGTAACTTCATCCTAGCCATTTCTTTGCAAAAGTCTTCCTCTTGCAGTTAGCGTATATGAAATCCAATGCTCCTTAGTAATCGTGTTACTTGCTTTGTTTGTAAGACTTGTCAGTATCAGGCAGTCGTAAAGGTGTTTCATTTTCCATCTGGTATAGTTCGTATGCCTTTTCTCAACCTTTTTTATGAGTTGATTGGGCTA
>NW_019059572.1:70462-111633 GCF_000696155.1 Zootermopsis nevadensis
AACCATTGTGAGTGTAAGGATTTATTGTTGTTTGTTTGGGTAACACAACACAGTAAACATTTGTATACATTTCCGTATCGTGACTTTTCTGTGCCTCGTCCTATTCAGAGATCTTCGTAATAAAACGCACAGATACTCCGTCTGAATAGCCACTGTGGTCTAGCGGTTAGAACTCTGGCCATGTAATCCTGGGGTCTCGGGTTCGATTCCCGGCTGTGCCCGAATTTATAACTTGTGTTGGGCAAGGCCGTGGTCTAGGCAACACGGAGTTTTCCTCCGTGGCATCCCAACAATTACTCCATTCACACACAGAAGAAGGCAAGGGCAAACCACTTCTGGATCATCTGCCAAAACGTATATGAACAGGTCCCAGGCCGAGAAAAGGAGGGAAGGATCCTGTTCATACGTACCTGTCGTCAGACAGAACACTAAATAAAAAAAATAATAAAATGTGACGTCACTGGATATTGATGTCCACCGAAAGAATCGGCCACGGCTTTATATTGGTGCAGTGCGTAAAGCTGATTGAGCAAGACGGTTCTAAATACGAGTACAGTCTCACTTGCTGGTAGTTGACTTGGTGTTTCGAATGTTCTTACGATCTGTGACGGGCGAAAATATGTTTTTGCCCTAATGAAAAGTAAAGACCTCATTAGATTCTAGTGAGGAGGTCGATATGCCAGTAGATACAGAAGAAACTTGACTGAATGTAAGATGGAAAGATGTTCAATAAGCTCTCCGTCTGCTCGCAGTGCATAATGAATATCACTCAGAAAGATTCAGAGAAAGACGTTTTAGACATCCTTACTCTGAAAATCAAATTTTAACGTCCTGTTTCCCGTGCAAATGCGTAACTACTTATAATTATCTAAAACAAAGAAATATTCTAATCTGTAAATCAGTTTGCGTGTTTGTAAAGATTATTTAGCCAAGGATTTCCTACCCGAATTTGTGGTGTTTCTCCCAAGTAATGTTTGAGGAAAGTAAGAATTTCTCTGCAGGCCACTGAAATCCTCAAACTTCACACACTGGCGTGAGGTGACGAAGGGCAGGAAAATCTCCGGGTCCAAGCTCGTTTCTTCCGGACTCGCAGGCTCCGGACTATAAATTACAATTTATTGAAACTTTGTGGTGATTTTAATACACGTTTTAAATGATAATGTAAAATAATGTCTAGAATAGGGCATATTGCAAAATTGATTATTATATTCCGAGAATCGAAACGCGTGTTTTGACATATTTAAGAACGGTAATGTATAAATGTGGTGGGACATTGCTGTGGGTCTAAGAGCATTAAGCTACATTGAATGAAACGTACTAAGATTTGTGGTTCTTTATTAAAAATTCTGCTTAGAATTGCAAATAGGTTAACGTATTCTTGAAAAAATCAACAAATTTGTTGACTTCTTATACTTAGAAATCACATATTTAAAATTACATATGTTTAATCCAATGGGGCAATTATTTGTTTCATTGTACACCGAGAGACAGCATTACAGAAAGGTATGCGGGCCGCGGGGTGAGAACCCACTGTGTATTTGGTTGGCTATTTTTGTGCTCGTTCGGAATGCGACTCCAGCCAGTGGACCTGGTTTGTGACCTTCCATAAAAGGAAAAGCGAAGCCGTGAATCCGTGTTCTTTGTCAGTGCAGAGTCTCCAAGTGGCTTTATTCACTGTCCGGCTTCAAAATTACAACTTGAACCTGAGTGCAGAATTATTTTGAATTCAAACACGTTTCCTCGCGTGTGAAATCAGTACAAAAATGAGATAAAGGTATTGACGAGAAGAGTTTTGGTTATCTCATCAGCCTGTTTGTTCTTCGTTAAATGTTTGTAAAAATTTACATAAAAAAGATGTTCCGATAGAAAACGATATGAAATATGTGGAAGGGCAAATTAAAGTAATAATATGAATAAGACGTATACACTATCGATTATTCACAGCTAACCTAACCTAACCTAACCTAACCTTAGACACACGAGCCTGGTTGGTCGTCTGTGAGGCAGGAGGGGTATTACGAAAGACAGATTAAAGTCGATAAGCAGAATTGAAGAAGGACTCCAGTACTAGCAGCTAGCGCGGGGTGACATTGCACATTGTAAGTAACAAAAATATTAATATTCTCCCGTGTAACGGCTGTCCGCCCAAAATTCGTTCTGGCCAACCTTGGCCTAGGCCTGCTTTTGAAGCCACCTTCCCCCACTAACAGCAGAAATAGGCTTCTGGCTTTAGTCGGCAACAGTTCGAATCCATTATCGTAACCTCTCTTCGCCGACTGCTTACTGACAAACCCAGTCGTAATTTATATTCCCGTCTCTGATAATGTTTGTTGCTAATTGTTCTGCGCGTATGAAATATGTTGTTTGTGCTTGCAGTGTTGCATTTTTTGTCGAAGTTCTTCGTATTTTTCGCCATACGTTTTCCTTAACATTAAACCACTGGCAAGTGATTTTCTTTCATGTTAGGAATTATTCCCGTTACGGAATTGGCCCTCAGACAACGAATATCTTAAATATCTGGTGTGATTCCATGGAAGGAGCCCATCGTAAGACACCATCCCACGTGCGTGGAACTGGACGATGAATGTTTGATTCCGCGCATTTGATAGATCAACGAGAGGTAACAGTAAAGACAGCATGTGGGCCTAGCACCACCGAGGTGGAACCGGATTCCTCCAGAATACAAATGGATACTGTTACCGCTGTAATCAGTCTGTCTGGTGGAGGGACTGACGGACGGACGGACGGACACTGCGAAGCAGCGATATTCTTGCGTTGTTTGGAAGCGCACCTGGAAATTAACACGTTTTGCATGTGTGTGTATAGGAGGTTGTTCAGTTAATTATTAATTGAATTGTACTTCGATTACCTGTAACTGGGTGTGTCCAAAAGACGTCTCATCGCCTCGTTAGTATTGAATTACAATTAGAATTGTGTTACAATCGCTATCAGAAGTGTTATTCCGCACAAGGTTTTTGAGTTAACTGTGGTTCGGAAGGTGACAAAATCTGTAAGATCTTAAAAAGAAATTCGTGTCTTGATGACCACCCGCGAAGCTGTGACTGTTCAGGACTTGGAATCATGTTTGTTCGTTTTTCTGTTTCCTGCTATGAACCGAACCACCCCCTTCCCCAAGAAGTAATAATTATTTAGGTACTACTTCAATAAAGTAGTCCCTGCCACCTGGATTTTAGCCGTAAGATGTGGGGGGGGGGGGGGGGGGGGTTGCGTATTTGCAGAGAATTTTCCCTGAAGCTACAAAGGAAATGTAAGAAGGGCTTGTTTGGGCCCAGTCCAGATCGCCAGGAATGAGTCAACAGAATTAGTTCATTGTAATTGACTGTGTGATGTGTCAGTTCTCGTAGGAATCGATCACTAGCCGAGAAGTAGGTCTCGATCTACCGAAGCCTTAGTCATCCATGTGTCATGATGACTTCATATCGATTGTGCTCTGCGTTGCGTAGGTGAATTTGTACGACTTCAGTTCCCCCTGCCATTATTTTAAGAAAATTGTCTTCTGGAGTTCAACCGCCGTTGTTGCGCCACGTAAACATCGCAGAAGTTTATCGACGTTTCGGAGGTGCTTGCTGCCTCCATTTTCAGGACGCTGAGTAAGACCCGCGCTAGAAATTCTGTTGTCTCGCTTGTACCACTGCCTTCTTTGTGCAAAGTCGATAGGTCAGACGAAACTCAAACGTTTCATTTAAGAATCAGTTCGCTGAGAAGAAACTTTTAAATGCTGTGAGAGGTATCGATTATTAAATAAAATTGAAAACAAAAATAATTGGATTAAGAAATGAGTGTTGTGATTGGCCAGTTCAGGTCTTCATTCGATGTCGTTATAGAATGGCGTAGTATGAAGCACGAAGACTCTTGTCCTTATAACTCGACGACTTATGAACTAGTTTATTACCTGTTAAAGAATGAAATGGTTATAATGGTGTAGAAATTGTAACTTCAATAGTAACCATCACCTCTCATAGTTCGGTAGAGACTAAAGTACTTCCAAGATTTGAGGTTTTTACGGCGGTGAGAATGGATGATGGTTCTGAGTTCTGGCGCCTTGCAGACTCGTATCGACGAGAACATCAAAACCTCTTGTAGTTTCATGAGCAGGGACAATCTTTTATTTCATTTCAGAGTATTTAACAACTTGATACTAATTATATTTTGTTCCTTTGGCCCTACTCGAATCAAATAATAAATAAATATTGATCCTCCATGTAGTTTGCCTCTGAAAGGGGTGACCATCGACAACAGCAGCCACCGGAATCGGCCCACAGTATTTTTTTAAATGCGGTGTTGCATAAGACCAGGAGGAGAGAAAACTTCATCTTAGAGGATGCGGACACTACCTGAGCTGGTCGGAATTTATCTGAATAAGCAACGTGAAGTCAGAAAATAACTCCGAATTAATGGTCACTGGATTCACGTCAAGGGCGTTTCGTAGTCGGGTTAAAGCCATCGATGTCTCCATACCTTCACGGCTTCGAAGTAACTCAACTTCAAGCCACGTAGTAACTGTCTCCCTGTTGGAATCTTTGAGGTGCGTCTTAGGAGAGTCTTCTGGAACCACGGAATTTTTGTTAACAATAAATTGTTTTTTAAAGTGCATTATATTCGCGATTCTTAAATGCTTTTGGCATTGACTGAGTTAATTCCCCAAGTATTATGAAATAGGCTAATGGTAGAGACTTGTTGTAGCCAGGCAATTGCATCAGTGGACGTGTCTGACCAGTAGGTCCTACGCTGGCATTTTAAAAGTGCGGATTTTTATTGCGTAGTTGACATAACACAAACATATATTAACATTTTAAACTGTGTAAGTATAAGTCTTGTGTGAAGTGTTGTAACTTGTGAAACGTGTATTTAAGAATAAAAACTAAGGTTCAGGATATGTAAAACGACAGTGTTGCCACTTCTTAATGCAGTTTGGAAACGGAGTGTCGAGGAAAATATTTGAACCTAAGAAGATCGAAGAATGATGTTGCATAAGTAGGCATTTCGTTGGTTATTAGGCTACATAGTGTTTGTTGCAGGAGGAGACAAGGACTGAGTAAGGACCTTCGTTAGAGACATCTGTTGGTAAACAGCTACTTGGAAGACCTAGAAAGAAATGTGAGGGCAACATTAAGTTGACAGTCTGTTAGGATGAGAAGTGTAAAAGTTATCGTAAAAAATTTCGAAGGCACTTATGAAATTGAAATCACACGCAGCTTTGCCAGATTATAGGCGGGAGAACAGCGCTTATATTTAGTAGACGCCAAGAAGGCGGTGATTTGAACCGGTTCTTGCATCTGGCCACAGTAAATCCCTTCTTAAATCAGGTATTAACATCTGCAAGTCGTATTTAGAAACTCATTGGCCTGAGTTAGTAAAAGTAATGTGTGTACAGACAAGGACATTAATAAATGTCCGTGTGCAGTGTTGATGGTAAAATTCAGGTCAATTGATTATCGTCGCATTCCTGTCTTGTTCTGGAATTGGTGTTCATTTAATGTTTCGCCACTTTGAAGTGGGCGAATCTTAATGAACTTTAGCCTAAAAGCTGAAGCAAGCAGATTGTTAAATAACTTTAACATTGCGTCATTACTTTGCAAATGCACTGTTTTTTTTAGACGTTTTAAAAGTTTATGGAAGCTTCTCAGGGCAGTCATCTTCAGAACCAATCAGTGGTGTTGAAAGTGTGTTAATATTCATGAACCTGTCTTAAACTGAAGCCGAACTGAACTGACCGTATACATTTTATTATGTCTGACCACCAGTTACGTTACATAACAGCCGTGGCATTGAAGAGAGAATGTGGCTCTGAAATATTCTCGTACGTTAATGTTTGAATAATATGCAAGTTTTCTTGATCAATCATAAGTTTTCACCGTAAGTGAATAACATTTCGATTTTGTTATCGTAATTGAAACATATTTTCATCTGTGTCGTTCATGGACCTATTACAAACTCTGTATTTCCTGTGCATTACATGAAAATAAGTCAAAAGAAAGATTGAGGTCTTTAAAAGTGTCACTAGAAAGTAATCGACAGCACGGCCTTCTGAAAATACGTAATTAGTATTTTAGCGGAAGTGCTTCAGAATTGTACGGCCACTGTTTAAGGCAGAAAGATACCAAGGTTGAGAAGCGGTTTGCCTGCGGTTAGTAGTCGCTAACCAAGCAAACAGTTGTTAAAGCTTACACAAGTTCTGGGCTGGGCGCTGCGATGTATAAACCAGTGTACCAATTCATTAGGCTGGTGTTGCGGTTACAACAGTCTGTATCCTTCCACCTTCCACCTTCATTGAAGCCTGTCTCCTGCCAACTGGATGTCATTCTTTCCCCTTGCAGCCTCCCCGAGTCAAGATTTATACCTTCCGTTCATTCTTACTGATGTTTCCCTCCTTGGTGAAATGGTACTTCAGTTCATTGAATCTTAAAACAATGCATAATCACTCGTAATATCGATACTTTCGCTGTAGGATATTTGGTAATATCCGCATGTTGTATTTCGACGGTACCATGCGTATTAGCTCGTTACAGCCCAGTGGTGACTAACTTTGTGCCGAAGTTGTGTTTTCTTTGAGGCACGGACTGGATTTCAAAGGGATGATTGCTGAATGCTGCCTTTCAGAGATGGTTCCAGACTTAAGAATTCCTACCTACAGAGCAGTTTGTGCTAATGCGTTGCGTCTTAAGATCTGTGGGTCGAATTTGTCGACACCCAAATTCGACCCACAGATCTTAAGACACAATGAATTAGCACAAACTGCTCTGTGACTCTTGTGACGTTCCTCATTCAATCCGGCAAAGTACCTTAAAGCAGACCACGACGTAAACGCACCCTGGTCCTACTTAACAGTAAACCTACTTGGTTACCCGTTAAGCAGGCCTGTAATACGTATAGTGAAGGTTGTATTAATCTCGTTTTAAAAAGAACGCAGACCAACAGAATGGCGATAGTTTCTTAACTTCGTCTTTCGGAGATTAGCCCACTTCTCAGCTCCACCAAACGTCACCATCAAATCCAACTCCCTACCTACTGTCTTCCCGAAATGAGGATTCAAAAAATGCCAAACCATTACATATTCTCCGTGAAGATGGAAACTGCTGTGGTTGCCGAAACGTGGGGTTGTGCATCGAACTACGGCCGCAAAAATCAAAGGACGCTTATTTGTTAACCATTGCAACTTTTAGGGAAACTGGTTACGATTTACCGTATAGTTAAAAAAATACATCGTTAAATGTAGTTTTAAATGTTTCCCTGTCGTCCGTTGAAGGATATGAAATAGTGTTTTAAATTTCCTTCTTTTAAATCTTTGTGAAAAATCACAATTAAAATAAATTGTCACTGTGTCTGTAGACTGAGAGGCCTGAAATACAGGGACACACACGAGCATAAAAGTAAAAGCCGCGATGAATTCTCAGAACGAAAGACGAACGTACACGCACAGAAGGAATTCTTTTGTTTCAGTAGGAACAGAACCATGGTACGGCTGTAACACCGGCCCCTTTTCAAATCAGGACACCGAACGTCTCAGCCGTCTTGTTGGCACTATTGCTTCGTATTCAGGAGGTCCCGGGTTCAATTCTCAGATCGGAGACCGGTGGTTACCTTTTCCGAGGTTTTTACAGTTTTCTTCAGTCCCTCCAAGCAAATGCTGGAACAGTTCCATATTCCTTCTAATTCACCGTTCATCATGTTACATAATCTGGGATACTGACAGCGTCGTTGGATAAAGCGAATTGACTCCATGGATGGGGGGGGGGGGGGTTAGCGCCCATCCGCTGGAGATGAAGGACCAGTTTTTGCCTGCCCTCGGCTGCTCATTCATTGTATCGTCAGCTATCCTCCATCCGCAAAACAGAATAATTTCATGCAATAGCCTGTTTTACATTTGATGATGCTCTGTACGAATTCATTTTCACTGTCTTGTATTTCGAGCATTAGCTTAAAGAATCTGCGTTTCTGCATCTTCTAGGGGGGGTTTTCGGTTGACTTTATGAATGCCGCAAACTAAGAAGATCACTGCTTTCCCACTTTGTTTGCGAACAGGGTGTTCAACAAATATTGCGACTCCGCAGTGCTCCCACTTTTAGAAAAACAAATACGAAACGAAGAGTAGGTAAGACCGTAGGTGTGCAGTGATTTGCAGCGGATTAAGACAGGAGTGCTAAATAGTGCGCGTGCTTTGGGGCACAAATTAGTGACTGACATGTGAAGGTTATGACGTCAGGTTTAATTATCTCCCATTAAGTTCTACTTAATGATGCTTATCACATACCAAGATCCGCAATGATTTGCTGATTATTGGTTTATTTAATGACGTTTATTTACTGCTTAGGTTGGTGTAGCGTCGAATTATAGGGTGATTTATGAATGCTGTATTGGAATTTAGAAGTACTGGCATATTTTGATGTATTATCCCAGCATTTTACTACAATGGCTGAGGAAAACTTTGAAAATTTCAATGAGATTAGTCAGGCTCCACTACGCGATGACCAGGCTAAGATACCTCGCCTCTAGGTAGGATCGTCTGCGAGCAGTCTGTAGTTACTCAGATGTTCTCCGTTGTTAAAAAAGCCGTTCCATTATCAGGTCTTCAGGAGCTGATAGCAGCTCAGTTAGTTATTTTTTCGCTCTCAGAGGTTCATGTCGTGTCCACAGGAGCCCGCCGCTGGTCTCTGCCCTATTTTCTTTCGGATATATTTTAATATTGTAACTCCATCTACTCGCGAATCTTCCTATTCGCATTTCTGTTCTAAATTTTGCAGCTGTAATATACGAATTTGTCATCCTCCAGTGCGTTACATACAACGGCAATTTTATAATAATTCAATTAACCAAATAAGTTGTCTCGGGCCGGGTATAGCTCGCGAACCGCATGTTGTTTACGTGCATACGCGATAGTAGTTAGCTGGATTCGTTCCCGTGTCGGCTTACGACTTTTTCTCCGGGAATTCACTAAAGAGTGCAATTCGTTTTACCTCGTCGTAATGTCAGGCCATTAGTGTGGACCCCTGAAAAAGGAACCACTTCAGCTGGATTCAAATGCGGCCAGTGATCGAATGGAGATGTACGTCGCTTGTGTTCACTGAAGTCGTTGAACAAATTAACAAGTCACTGCGGGCTTGTTCTGTTCAAAATGGAAGGGCTTTTATGTACAGAACTTGTATTTATATGGAACACTGGGTTCCCCTGCAGTTAGTTCGAGGCCCGATTCTTACACCCAGGAGATTATTTCTGTAACTGACATGGATTTGATAACAAGTAATTGTCATTTGTGCTCATAAACGTTCTGCACTCGACCACGACGTCTTCTTCCTCAGGGTTTGTAGAACATGGTACTTAGTCAGAGTAACTGACTGTCCGAGGTCTTCGTCAGGGGTATTTTAACGGAAGCATAAGTGGGAACAGGGCGTGGCGTACACAGACTGACAGATCGGATCTCAGACTACGAGATAAAGCGAAGACAGTCATTCAGATTCGAGACACTGCTCAACACTGTCGTTAAAATTCTTGGAACTGGATTTATTCAGCATAACAGACAAAAGAAGTTGTGACCAAGATAGGCACTGTTTCTTCTGAGGACGTCGGCACATTGATTAAGCATCCCTGCCGAAATGTTCTTCTTATTCTCCCAAACGCTGCTTCCACTCACCTGACACTGCTCTCGAATTCTGACTGTATCCTGTAACCTCCTCCTAACTTTGCCTCTTGCAACAACTAACCTTATGTGTGTCTGCAGTTGCTAAAACAGTCGCTGGAATTAATTTTCGATCATGATTTTCTGGGTAAATATTGTGTTGGTTCTTGAAAACGTGATTCATCTTGGCTAAAATCTATATAAAATTGTAAAATACAGTGGTGTTTTTTTATGAACGTGACAGACAAGCTATATTAACTTTAACGACGATCAAGCCAATTATAATCCGACATTTTAATTAACACAACTGTAATGCCCGAGTCCTTCTAATAGAATGGTCACAGTTGGATCAGTTCCTGTGTGTTATTTGTGTAGCGTGGACATTTTCTGAGAATGGGTGGGGAATTTATTACGCATGGAAGGTACATTTTAGTTGGGAAACCCGAAGGGAAACTATTCAGGCGACGTAGGTGTCTGTAGGATAATATTAAAATGGATCTTAAGGCATTTGAGGGGTGAGAACGTTGAGTGAAATCACGGAGGTGAGAATTCAGACTTTGTTCTTCTGGATTGTCACATCGCGTGGACTTGTGCTCGGTTTATACCCCGAATGGTTTCTGTTCCTGCGAAATGTCAGAACACATAAGACCAAAATGCGGATTGATCTGGTTCGGAACAGGGAAGAATGGTGGGCTCTTGTGAACACGGTAATGAACATTGGGGTTTTCATAAAATCCGGGAAATTTCTACTGCGCAAGCGACTTCGATGTTTTCAAGGACTTTGTGCTCTGTGGAGATTCCAGGTTCGTAAGGCTCTGAAGTTGTTAGCAAGTCCACAAGTCGTTACAACCTCGAGGATAAACATCCACTTCTCTGCGTGTAGTTACGAAAAATGAATCCCTTACCGAGATCGAACCCCGGTCATCCATTTCGCAGTCTGACACAGAACAACTGACTGAGGTACCCCATCACACAGCCAGTGACGTAACCGAACACAAGAGTACCATCCCGTGTTTAATGTTTTCAAAACGTCGCGGCCGATTAAAATATGCTGATGATAACGTGAGCTACACGAAGGTAACACGTGGCTTGTAACTTGCCAAGTATTTCTGCAAACAGACATCACGGCACATTGTGCTGTGGTCTCAGGGCAGGCAGCGTTACGTAAATGTGGTCAGATGTCTGACCAAATATTTTATAATTAAACTGAAAAGTTCTGACATGGCGATGTCTTTACGTAACGTGGCTCGTAAAATTATGTTTAAGTAAGAGGCGATTGAAATCCGAGCAAGTCGTCACAGCATTGAAACATCTGACTTGTCCGGGAGGTATCTGGTTCGATGCTCATTAGTTGCTTTGATGCTGCATTTCTATGACATTGCACCTGATATATTGATGAATGTAAGTCACTGATAGTTAAACTAAACATGAATTATAGATGTTCAAGGAAAATCTGGGTCTGTGGGTCGCGTATAATGTAGTGATAACGACAGAGTATCACAATTTGCTGGATGAATTTTTGAGATTTGAAGTTTTGACGGAGATGGAATTTTGTTGTTGTAGTTTTTGAGTTACTATTCCGTGTAGTCTTGTAGGTGGTTATCAACTTTTCGAAGGAACGTATTGCCTTTATATTGAGGGTAGAAGTGAATATTTTTGTCTTAACAGAAAATATGGCGGTATCTTGATGTGCAGATTAGTTGTCCGATTTCGTGGTGAAAAGTAATGAGTCATTGCAGGTAGGCGTATTGCGACATAAGGAAAGACCAGTACATGAATGTTTGCATTAACTTTGTTCTGTATATTTAAATACGTTAACGTGGTGTGACATTTCTAAATTCTGCGATTACGTGTGCATGTTCTAATTTGTTACAAAGACGGAGTTGAACTGTCGTAAATTTTAAATGGTGTTTCGCTAAACTGTGTAATTTGTTTTGATGCATTATCGGCTTATTCCTGGACTGACATGCGTATAAAACGAATTGAATGATACGTTTAGACAGGAGGGCAATAGGGAGAAGGCAGGCTAAGTTATCGGTGAGAAAGAAACTTTGATGAAGAGTGAACATTGAAAATCGCCTGATTTGGCGCACAGAAAAATGTCCTGATTATTCAGTTTTATTTAGACCGTTAAGGCTGCTTATGTTTCAGACCGGTAGTTCCAAAACCTTTTGTTCTGGCGCCACCATCGGAATACAGAAGTAATTCGGGCCATAAACTGTTTTGAGGTTATAAACTATAGAGCAGCTACACACCGTGAGGACTGGAGGTCAGTCCTCCTGCGCCAAACCTCCGCCCTCCCGGTCGCTGGTCGTTCGATACGCTTACTCGTACATGCGAACGAATTCAGGAATTCACGCAGTTTACGTCACAGAAGTTCATCAGTGCACTGATAAAAGACTTCTTTTTTTCAGAATTTCTTGGTGATAAACGCTTAAAAATGTGTTTTAATTTTAGTTCTTATCTTGACAGTTCCCTAAGGTTAACTTTTCAAACTGCCTTGGTAACCTTATGACTGTAAACAGTTGTTTGTATCGCCCTTGTCAGCGAACTATTTTCAAACTGACATCGGAGGAAATCAAGACAGAGAACCGACAATGAAGTATGAATGTCCTTGATGTAAATTATCGATTTAATTGTTTTTTTCTGAGCTTTGCTAATTAATACGGACATTGTCTTAAAATTAAAATAAATGTTGCACCGTGTACTTTGGTAGGTACTGAGATTGCCTTCAGTGATGCTTACTGTCTTCATTATCTGGGTAGTGACTATCTGTCAGTAGCACTGCGCATTATCTCGGAAGACAGCCATCTTCATACTCGTCGCCTTGAGAACCTGAAACGACAGTGCATACTCAGGCTGTTGGCAGCAAATGGACTCGTTTCAGAAAATGTATCAGCTTCATTACATTAAATGTAGAATGCAGTTCACACTCTGAAGTAGTTCACTCATAATTCAGTCATTTTTTATATTCTGTAACGATGTATGATAACGTAATTAATGAGATTAATGTGAAAGACATTTTCCCTTTCGTCAGCTTAAGTTTATGCATGCAGTGTAATATCTTATTTCGAAATGTGCGGAATTAACCGTAGGCTAGCACGGCTTTCCGCAATGCACGATGGTCGATTGAATGGTAGAAGGAAAGTTTCCGTGGAATGCGGTTTGTGTAAAACCATCGAAAGTTATTCAAGTGTCCAGACTTGTTTCTGAACGACCAAAAAGCCTTTGGAAATGTATTGAACCGAGAATCTTCAGCAGAAGTTGAGAGCGGTCTGAAGAAGTTGGGACGAACCTTTGTCTTTTCTATTAGCTCTGTGTTTCGCAAAGGGCGTGCCGCGAGCACCGGTGGGCCGTAGTTATTCTACATATGCAATATTATTTTAAATTTCTGGATTACTGTGTCAGAGACGTATCCAGTTGGAAACAAAGCCGACAACATTCTCAGTTCCGTTTCTGAATATTTTGCACATTATTTGTGATGTTTTTGGCCACAAAACATGAATTCACATGAGTCGGTGTAACTCACCTACCGGTCACAGCGGAATCCAGCTTCTGGCATGGAATCTTTTTCCTAATTCTTCTGTGTTGTGTTGGTTGTCCTGTATGCTATCAGCGATTGGAGGACAGGACGACTGGTGTTCAGTTCCTATCGGGACAAAGGATTTTTCTAGTTTTTGCTCGCAGATTGGTTCTGAGGTCCACCCAGCCTCCTGCTCAGGTAGTAACGGAGGATATTTCTCTGGGGGTAAGAGCGTGACACTCCATCTAGTACCAAGGTCAAGAATGAATAGGTCAATATCTTATCGGTATTAATTTCAAACATAAACGGATTATATTAACTTTTTGAAGTACCAGAGGGTCAAATGTGGAGTTCATTTGATCGCACCAAATGTGAAAAGCATTTTCCTCGACATTTATTCTGTGTTTCCCATTTTTTATGAGATTGCGTGGTATGAATTGTTTCATTACCTTCACAGATACTATACGGCACAGGCGGAAATAGATCTTCCTTACAGATGTCTAAATTAGACCGTGTATGAGTCGGTATTTATGGTCAGAACGTAATGATAAACAGAAAACCGCTTTGAGGATCGAACCCCTGTTGTCTGTTTCATAGTCGCTTAATTTAATGGAGCTTCCAAGCTCAAATAATAGCAAACAGGCGTACATTCATACAGGGGAGCAGTTGTCATCCCTCGCCATTTTGAATTATTTTTCTTTTCACGGTATGAGACTGTTACGTGTAAGAGTATGGATTCCGGGCGGACGGCGCAGTAATTTTCATAACCTTATTCCTTATTAATCATACGAGTCTGAAGCTTGTCTAAATGATGTAATTCAGTCCCTGCTCCAAAGAAAACATAAGGCGTCGATGGTCGAAACTGGTCACAGTGGCGAATTCTGCTGCAGAAGTCACGTCGTCCGGAAATCAAATCTTGCCAACCCCGCCCCAAACAGCGCCACACTGTCGCCTCCGTGTTAAATAGCTTCACATGTATTTTGTGTTTTACCGTGTTTAATGGTCCGGTGGCGCACTTCTAGGCTGGAGCATTCGCCGCTCGCTACTTACTCCCGAGAATCGTAAAATTTAATACGCTCTGTGGGCAGAATGCTGAGATGTATATTGTTAAAGCAGGTGGTACATAACAGTTACGACTGGGTTTGAAAGAGTTGAATTTCTGGCGCTTGTAAACCGTTGGAACTCATTACGGTAACGTCGCTCGGGTTTAAAACAGTTTCGACTTTGTGTCCGAGGACACGATTCTCCGTGCACCTCGCGCCCCAGACTTGTTGCCTTGCGTTCTTGTAGCGTCTGTTAGTCTCTGTACGCTCTTTCAATGTAAATTAAGACTTGACATTTTCTCTTCTTTTGACTTAAATTTTCACTTTTGGGTGTTCATTTGCTAATTGAGAGTCTTAATAGGAGGTCGCTGACTGCTGCATTATTCTTTAAGATGCAGGTGGGAACGAATCCGTTTAGAAAGAGGCCAAGCGACCGAGCTGTGAGAATCCGCGTCTTCTCTCGAACATCATGTGGTAAACGTTTCTCTGCGTGCTACGCCTTCGTACAATTACTCACATTCCTTAATTAAATTAATTTATTATTCAGAACGGAATTCCCATTCTCTGCTAATGTGACTTTATAATTGTTCATCATAAAGAGCGGGTTACCTCAGTGCACGAGTCTCGCGGGTTTCCTCAGTCTTTTTCCACGACACATTTGCATGCAGCACACAACGAATTGCTCACAGAATGCACGCACGCACTCAACCACACACACACACACACACACATCCGGTCTAAGAGAATCTGAGGAATGACAGGAATGGAGACCGAAGGTTTGTTTCTACTGGCGCCCTGGAACGTCGGTCCACTTGAAGAGCTGATTGCAGAAATTCATCGCCTTTTATGGAACCAAAATATCATTACAGACTTCACAAAAAGCTCACCACATGAGCCAGTTCAATCCAGACCACAACTTCAAACAGTATTTAATTAATGTGTGTTCCTTCTACACCTAGGTCTAACGAATGGCCTCTCTACCAACTCCATGTGTTTCGACTAATAATTTGTACATATTTCTCATCTCTACCTCGCTTGCTCGTGTTGATCTCTTCTCCCCCTAAGCTGATAATCCTAATGATGTTTGAGGAATATAATATGAAAATCATTACACAGATGTCATCACCTCTAACCTAAGCATCGTTTTATAAAAAATTCTCAATCGGCGTTACACAGTTTTGAAGTGAAATCAGGTTTCAGAAGTTCAACACCGCAATAACGAATGGCAAGTTAGTACAGCGGTAACGCGCTGAGCTTGTATTCTGGACGTACGTAGCCGATTTGATGTCGGACGTGGAACCTTGTCATGAGGTTCTTGTGTTTTTCAGGCGAATGTCTTGGATAGGACCCTCCACAGTCACTTGAATTCAACACACGTACTCAGTTTCTCATTCAGTTCGACGTTACATAACATTTCATTTGATACAGCATCATTACATAAAAATGGTCTTCCTGAGACTGGAACGAATTAATGTTATCGTTAAAAACTGTCTTATTTAATTTCAGTTTAAAGACCGCTTTCGGGAAGTTTAAGTAGTTCATGATGCAGTGGATTGTGTCAGTGTGTCTTCCTTATTAATTCTCCATTCAAATTTCTTACATTTTGCCCCTCCCCCCCCCCCCCAAAAAAAAAAAAAAAAAAGAGACGCGCCGAAAGATCCGGGATCTGTCTGGAGTTGGTGCTTTTGGAGACCAAGCAGCTGGTATTTACATTCCCATTGAAGAGAAGTAAACACTGGACCAGTGAGCGGGCGGCTACTTTGTTTATCGTCACTCGTAGGGAACAATCGACCTCTGTAATCTCATCCTTCGCTGGCTCCCCGCTACCCCGCTCTTAACCGCTGAGTGACTGTCGGCGAGTTAATGAAGAAAGGAAGTCCGCTTCATTAACATTTCTCGCTGTCGGTGTCGCGTCTCGTTGGTTTTGTCTGATGCCCTGAGCAGGATTCGAAGCTCTGAAGCACTCTTTGATGGTCGATGAACACAGTTACAGAGTTGTGCATAGTTTGTTAGCCTTTTAAGACTGCTTAATTCGTAAATTATGGCGGCAAAATTGTGTTACGCTGACATTTTTCTATGCGTTTTATACAAAGGTGTCCACATTTTCGGTGTTGCAGCCTGTAACCTGTGCAGTTGACAAAGATGCGTTAAGTTCGCAAGGAAACAGACACATCCTGGGGTCTCGGGTTCGATTCCCGGCGGTGCCCGAATTTATAACTTGTGTTGGGCAAGGCCGTGGTCTAGGCAACACGGAGTTTTCCTCCGTGGCATCCCAACAATTACTCCATTCACACACAGAAGAAGGCAATGGCAAACCACTTCGGGATCATCTGCCAAGAACGTATATGAACAGGGCCCAGTCCGAGAAAAAGAGGGAAGGATCCTGTTCATATGGACCGGTCGTCAGACAGAACACTAAATAAAAAAAAAATTACAAGTGGCGCTATTATCGGTGCCAGAATATTGCAGGAAATTTCTAAAGTGCGATTTTAGGGTCGTTCAAAATGACATAAACTTTGTACCAAATTTCATCCAAATCCATCCAACGGTTCTCGAGGTAAATCACGTGGACGGAGAGACAGACATGACAGACCTGTTGATTATACGTATATAATAGATACATGCGGTTTGAAACCACGTCAGTGAACAGGTCGAAAGGTACAATTGTGTTTGCTTTCTGAAGGAGACGGTACATTATATAAAGTCAATATTAAACACGGAAGAATTTCCGTGTTGGAGTTTTCTGTGGTGATAAGAATATGGATGTTTGTTTTAGAGGAAGGTTTAAAAAATATATATAATTTTATAGGACGTAATCAGTTATTTAAAAAGCTAAAGTCAGGTCGTACTGGAATCAAAACTTCGAAAATAGAAGAAAATATTACCCTGGCAATAATAATTTTGTACGTGAAACACAAAGTTCAAACGATAATTTGTGGCCAACAAGGTTGTTGAAATTGTTGTGTCATACGAACTTGATTATTTTACCTGTCCCATTTTCAGGTGGCAAAGAGAGTAGCAACCGACGGAAGTTATTTTGTGACATGTAAGATTTGAGGTTTTTCACAGCGGTGAGTTTGAAGATTTCTGTCTTTATGACCTCCGAAACGTTGGTAAACATCGACCAGACTACACGGCGCAACAACCCAGAAGACAGAAATGTATTCTGTGGCGCTTTTCATTAACTTGTTACTGGCCGAATGATCCGTTCTTTGAATGGGATTTCTTAAAATGAGGGTAATATATGTTAATATTATTAAAAAAATTTCCTCTCTTTCGATTATTAGTACATTTTTTGTCTCGTCTGGTACATCCCACATAGAAGTTTTTGACGTGTTGTTGCTACATAAACTCTGTCTGTCTGTCTGTTTCCTCACTTGGAGCTTTATAATTCCTGTTTATCAGCCCTCAAGTTATTCGTAACCTATCAGGGGAAATATCCAGATGTCTGTAGTTTTCTTCTGGTAGGAAGTTTCAAATAAGCAGTTCGGGACTGGTAGTCGTTCTGCTGAGTAGGATTTATCGTGCAGTGAAGCTTTCTGTTTCCTACTTTGATATAATCGGCAATGAATTGTCTTCGTGGCCAAGAGCCGATAACTCTGAAAGTGGAAAACTTCCATAAGCTTTGCTAATCAGATTCTTACAGCGCGAGCTGCTCGCTGGCTGGACAAGTGAAGTGCAGTTTTCCTACTCGAAGCGGAACAGGAAACCGCTGATATGACTTAACAGTGTTCATTCTTTACGATGCTCATAACAAGACACCGGACAGAGCATGGGACGTAGTCTGCCAACGCGAGAGACAAGGGTGTACATGTAGTGAAGTTGTCAACAACCCACTTAAAGTTGGTTCGTTGTTTCTTTTCGTGCCATTTGAAAGATCTGTGGGGGGAAAAAAAGATTGCTGTCTTTTGGGTTATTACACCAGTGATTATCACCCTGATGATGGAGGCAACAAGTTTTCCTGAAACGAAGGCAATTTCTACCAGACTGCGTTCCACAACAACCCAGAAGACAGCCATCTTTTGACTCACAGCCGCGTAGACCTCAAATCTTACTTGATGTTCATTTATTTGCAGATTCAAAACGAACCAATATAAAGCCAGATCATAGTTAATTATTTGTTTTTCGTTAAATATAGATTCACGTAAAACTGGAGTTGTATTTGACCTTATGGACCAGAATTGCCATCGACGAAGTGCAGACCTCTGAACCATGAAGTCTGTCTGGTAGTTTATGAACTGAAATATTACGACAGACGCATCCTCCGTATGGTCGTTGGTTTTTTACGCCGTCCAGAATTGCATAAACATTTATCCGAGGGCTCGATGTCGTGTTTGTTGTTTCCCTGAACATGACAGCGTTTCAGGAATTTCGACCGCCTCATTTGCATACATTTTTATATAAAGTTCAGTTCAGGCTCCGTCTGAATATCCGATGCAACAATTTTCTGTAAACTACTTTCTTTGTGACATAAAGTGAAATGAAGTGTGATTCTGACACATTTGAAGATCATGGACCGGTTTCTCTATGTTCCCTTTCGCTGTAAGATTGTTTCTTTAAACCCTGCGGTGTCTGAAACTTCCGCCGCCATGACATATGTTGTGAAAAGTTCAGATTGTATTGCACCCGGAGAAGCACGTTTGGTGCTCACAGAAATTTGTCAGAAGACCTCATTTTGCGATGTTCCTTTTTTTCCCAATCATGTTTGGATGCAATCTGATGAGTCTGTACTAATTGTAGGGTTTAAAATCAGGTTCACTCCAAACTAGAAACAAATGTATTTTTTATGGCTATCTGAGTACACATTATACATATTTCCATGCACACTGGCAGGATTGAAAACTGAGGTATAAGATGACTGTTGATAAGTTGTTTAAGAAATGTCCTACCTCTTATGGTAGCCGAAGGTTCATTGCCTTGTTCATAAAAGCCCGTCACTGAACCCTGTGTTGAGCCATAGTGAATCCAGTACAATTTTCTCCATTCTTTTGGTACGTCTTCTCTATTTTAGCCAAATTTTCTTTCCACACTATTCTCAACCGTATGTCCATCCATCCCTTACGAGCAAAGACACGGATCCTTAAACCTTCATTAAGATTACAGTTTTATTCATTAGGTTTTTCAGGCAGGGGACGCAAGATAGCTTTCTCTATCTTCGCATTTAAACAGCTCTTAAGTACTTAGTTAAGTTCCTAACTTGTCACTTGGCAGTGTCAACGAGACTGAACACTCACCTCCATCTAGAGGTTAAGAATGCCTCCTGCGTGACGTGGTCTTTAGTTAAGCACAAGATACAACTTTCGTTTTTCAAATTCAGGCGTCGGTGTAACTCTGTACGCAGTAGGGCGAGCTGTGACAACACTTGATTGCTAGAAATCAGCAGATAGTTTGCTATTTGACTGTATTTCAGAACGTCAGGTCTCAGATGACACCATGGGAGCTCTGAGCGCAAAAGCGAGCCAAATTCCGGCTGCTTCATTGTCCATCATGAGCCGACTGTTGCAAAAAAGTAACAACTGCTTTATTTTGTGATGTGAAAAACAAGATTGGATTAGGAGTTCGCATGATGGCAAAGCTTACAAAAAGGAGAGACATCATCCAACCTGTACAGAATCTTTCCTGCATCACAGTGACGCACATTTTAGCAGAGTCGTGGCGGTATTTGTGTTTTTATTTGCGCCAATGTCTTTTTCTTCGGCTCCAGGCAAGGCACGGCGATGCTGCAGATATCCGCAACGTCGCCCGTCTCCCACTTTCAGGGCGTCTGCACTTGCTTTACATCGAATGACAATTCCTGTAATGAATTTGAAGTTTATAATACGAATTTCAACTTTTTTACCCACAAATAACAGCTTTAATTTTTCATAAGGAATGTTTAAAATTGTACATGAAATTTTATCTTCGGATACACAGTCCTTCATCGAGATATATTTATGTCTGACTGTACCGGGATAGGTTATGAATTCAGCTATAAATGCTTACGTAGTTCCTGTTCTCGAGTGATGCATCTTCAAGACGAAAAGACCACCAGTGCCTCGTGGGGATAATTGGACGTACAAGGCTGCAGTTCTGTGGGAAATGAAACGTACAGGTACAGATGTAGGCCGCATTGGAAACGTTTCGGAGATTCGTACTGTCTCCGTCTTCACGGCGAGGTAAAGTGCGCTGGTCGGTGGAAACAGTCCGGTTGATTTTTCGAGCGGTTATAACTTTGCTTTGTTCCTAACGATGCTTCGCGTATTTTGCTTATCTTCACGTAAATGTAGTAAATATAGTTTTCTACATAACGTACCGTGGAATTTGAGTCGAAAAATTAAATATCCGAATTTACGTGTCTTTAACTTTAGTCCTAGCAGAATTTAGTAAGTTCTTAGGAGAATTTATGGAGATCTTTGTCATAACCACTTCGTTGGTTGGTCGTTGCTGTATTTTAAACGCAGTGTCTTCCGTCACGTGACCGTCGAGGTACAGGACTGACTATCCACTGATATTTTGCTCATAATTTCTTTGTTCCTTAGTGTAAATTTCTTGATGGTAACTTGAATATCATTTCTAACTGGCGGTAAGGTACATTCACAAATAAAATTTTGGTGTCGCCATCAGACTTTTCCTTCTCATGCTGCCGAGAAATCTTCAGAAATCTTATCATATAATTTTTGCCCTACGTTTTAATTGTGAGACAAGAGTATGTTATTGATTCTTTGCGAACTTATTTACTGATATTTAAGAGAGAATATTTGTTTTTCTTTATAAAAATATTAGAGAAAGATACACTAAGTTACGGTTTTTACTGATGGTGAGTGGTTAAAGAAAGCACGTCCAATCAAAATGTAACACTGGTGATGGAATAAAGTGAACGCAGAATTTGATGTCCGAACAAAGAGATCGTGTTTCCTGTGAATAACTGTAAGCCTCAAAGTTGTGCACAATGCGAGGTGGTAATGAACTTTGAGCGAGAAGTATTCTCAGCAAGTGACAGCATGTGCCTTGGCACCAGCCCGTGTCCTTCATTCCGTAAGACGCTAGGAAAGTGCCTTCAAAATTCCAGCTCTGTACTTTCGCCTAGGCAAGCACTTGGAGGGTGACGTGGTCTTATTCAGGGTATAGTTTCCCAGTTCGAAAATGTTTTGGAAAGATAATCAAGAACGAGGACATGTTTTTGAAAGACGACAGGAATATTAACGAAAAGCAAATTTTGACATCTGGTCTGTAAAAGATAAAAAAGTCTTAACTCAGAACTTTAATAGCGCACCTTAGGGATGAGACGATTAATAAACCATAATATATCTTGAAAATGTCGGCCGTCAACGTGTAGGCCACGAATACCCTGAGGACTTTCGACCATTTCTTTCGTAGTCTGGATGTACTCGATGAAATTGTTTTCTGTAGTTCTTGGAATCGTTTCTGGGCCCTCCTGGGTGACACCAGACTTCAGACAGCTAAGGAATCGAGGGGTGGTGTGACCTCGAAGGCCCCTCGACAGGGTCTCATCGTCATAATATGTTGGAATAGTTTGTATTAAGAACAAAAGAAGTAATAAATTGTAAAATTCTGTAGGGTGCGAGACTTACTGCCCAGCCTGTACACAGGCTTAACATATTGACGCCGTAATGAGGATGTGGTGGAAGGCGCGTGGGCCGAATTCGGCTTGGTCGGGATAAAACCAGTGGCTGACTGTTGTGAACGTGGTAATAGACTTTCGGGTTTCATGAGAGGCGAGAAATTTGTGAAGGAGATGGGAGCTCTCAGGTTGTCGAGGACTGTGCGTGCAGTAGCCTCCATATCTGGAGGTCTTCCTTCATCCACAACGTGAGGACGCTGGCAGGCCGCAGGCCATGTCTCTTTGCAGCATGGTCGTATTTTCCCCACAAAGACGGACTTTGAATTTAGCTGCATTTCCAAATATTTGGATTCTTGTACATAATTTGAATCAAATTTGGTGTTTTGTTGATCACGTGACCCGCGTAAATGCTGGCACTGCAGCGTTGCAGGAGGGTTAATTGGCATTGAGCTTTGAAGGCTTCACTCACAACTGCGAGTGTCTCAGAATTATTGCACATGGCAGAGTAATGTGCCTCTCAAATGAAACAACGAATATGCCCATGAAGATTAATTGCCATGAGAATAGTCGATGACGTAGCTCAATGTTAGGTAGACCGATTAACTACTGAAAGAAATAGCTTGGAAGTTATTGAACCTGGAAATCCCTCACGAAAGTATTTGACTGACTACAGGTTTAATGAATCCTTTAGGAGCTCTAAGCAAAGTAATTCAACATAATGCTAAATAAAGGCTGAACGTTTATCCATGTAGGAATATATATGTGAATAGTGAATAGAATGTCTTTCCAGAATCAGTTCATATAGGTAGGTCCTGTCCTTATGTGACATTCGACGCTGCGTGGTGCGTCGTCGTAAAACAACATACGACTGTCCCCACAG
This sequence comes from Zootermopsis nevadensis, assembly GCF_000696155.1. Next base: position 93,104 of record NW_019059572.1, read on the forward strand.
TCTGTCTGATGCGTTTCCTTTCGAGAAATATCGAAAGGGCAGGTTTCAGTCAGGAAGTGACTGACTGTTGAAAAGGGCATTGAATTGGCATTTTTTTTTTACGCGGTTCATTCATCGTAAGTGGCGGAAACGTTGTTTTTGAATTAACGCTTTAAATTGGATTTCATTCAATTATCCTCGGCACTTGAGAATTCCGCCCGAATGGAAATAATGCTTCACTTTTAACGGTTTCTCGCATTCGGAGCAAGGCCAGTTAGTTATTGTTTGTTTGTTTGTTTGTTTTGCAACAGCTGCAGTTATTCAGGATTGAATGGAATGTCGAAGATGGGAATTCTGCAGGTCCGTCCTCTGTGACGACAGCTTCGCCCAGAGTACACAGATCTCGTGGAAAAGACCCGGGTTGAAACCCTCAGTCACCGGATATAGGATCCTTGCTCTGGGACAGTTTTCCTCCCATTTCCTGTGGTTACAGTCCGCATACCCCGTTAAATGGATGAAATAATGAACGTTTAATATTCCTATATATAGATGCAGCATTGTATTTCTAAATTCGCAAACGAATGTCCAGCTGGTAGAAGGAACATTGACTTCTTTTCGTAAAACCACTGGTTTTAATGGGGTCCAACCGAAGGCTTGTAATCTCTGCCCGAGATCTTTCGTGGATTTCCTCAGCCCCTTCAGGCAAATGCTTGGATAATGCATGCGACCAGCCGACAGTCTTCTTAACGAATTTTTCATACAGAAGCAGCGTTGTTAGTGGGCTCGAGCCAAGCGTAGCCAGTGAGTGGTGGTCGCAGATTCGAATCTCGTTTTTGAGGACTGTTTATCCTGGTTGATGTCTCCGAATGAAAATGCTAGGATAGTAAGAACTACGAACACCGAGCAGTGTTTCACATAAAATACGGCTTTCTATGGTCGCTGCCCCTCCGTCATAAGAAATATTGGATTTCTTAATTTTTTTTCCCGGTTGCTAGACTTCGCTGAGGCAAGACCTAAGTGCCAATTTTTTTAGTGGCATCTAACAACATTGGTAGTTTGTGGAATTAGTGGATGTGATATTTCTTTGCTGTCACATTTCGTAGAACCATTAAGAATCTGTGGACATATCAGTGTAAAGTTCACGTTGAAATCGAATTTGAATAGGAAATAATAACAATAAGGACGTGTACTCTTCTATGTGAGGAAATTAAAGGAATAATCATGTTTCAGTTGTCAAATCTAACTACGGTCAATGCTCTGACTAAACTAGAGGACCCCGAGACGATGGTGCGCCTGCATTGCTCTCCTTTTTCGTCTAAATATCCCAACACCACGTGCTCCTGGTGACCCCGTGCCCTGAGATCCCGACATTGGTCCTAGGTTTGTGCCGCATTTCCCAAAGCTTGCACTCACACGTGCCCTGTCCACATTGTAAGTTCGTTCAAATGGTCCTGAAACTTGATCTAGCTGTTTCCATGATTTTCTTCCGCTGTTCCAGACAGGTTTGTTTATTAAATCTTTCTCAGACCCAGATACTTTACCACATATTTTATAACCTTGTATAGTATATAAGTCTTTCGTTGGGTGGGTGGTTTATGTCTATTATAAAACGCTCCTGACATTGGACGCTGCCCGCAAACTATGCTCATTACGTATTTGTTCTGAGCTTGTCAGCATGAATGGTACTATTTTACACGTTTTTACATAATTTTTAGAAAAAGTGCATTCAGATTACACGGTGTCAGCCGAATTTCAATTAGAGTGAGAGAGCGAAACTGTGAGACGTTAAGTACCTAGAACACTGACAGAGGTTGAGAGAATTCTCTCATTCGATTTAGAAATCGCATGCTCGATTAGTCGATCGTCGTTCTCCGTGAAGTAATGGAGACCTTGTGTATGACTTCAGGTTTGTCTGCTATTCATCCTCACTTTTTGGGTCCTTGTGGACATAACTCGATGAGCTTACACATTGGTATTTGCAGTTATGATAGGACTGTTAACTGTGTACCTGTTGAATAATCATTTTCTATATCAAATCTAAAACTTCTTGACGATGGTGAAGAGTCAATTGAATAAAAATTTACTTGGATATTATCCATCGTCTAGTAATAAAACGTAAAAAACGTAAAACGACGTTTCGGAGATGGGGCTCTATCTCCATCTTCAGGTTCCTACTCAGTTGGGCCCACTAGATAGAGCTAATCCCTATCTCCGGACAAATTAAAAAAGTGAAAGTCCCTTTCTATTTTAAAATTAAAACATTGGCCTAGGAGGGTAGAGAAACGTCGGATTCCAGTTCATCATTCTTCCTTCATCTCTCGTTTCATTTTAGACATCAGAACGCATCAGTGTAGAACGCTGTAAGGTAAACTGGCTTCCATTACATTTCATTTCGAAATGATCTCGTACGTAATTTACTCAGCCAATATCGTAACCACACATCAATGCGGCTTGTGGTATATAAATTAACAGAATCTGTCAACACGTGTTCTGCCTGTTGTGTACATTAAAAACAAAAACGACGTAAATATCGATACACGATTTTATAGATTAGTAGTGCAGCTTTGGTTCAGGTGATCGGACACCGAGTGATGTAGACTCTTTGTAGCGTGACTGCGTTTTTTGCGTGTGTAGACACGCTCTAGTGACCAACAGGCCTTTATGTTTCGGGTTAATCTCACAAATTTGTTTACGGTGATTGTTGTACGGTAGCTGGCAGCACTGATTCTGATTTAAAATTAGAAAATGCCCACCATTGAACTCTGTCCTGAGCCATTTCTCATCATATATTTTCATAATACTGGTTCTGATTCTGCACTGTCATCCGTGTCTTTGTCTACCAGGTTTGCTTTTAGCACGAAGATTTCAATTCATAAATTTACATATAATCTTCTTGTTCTTTTATTACATTGGTTCACATGTCTCTCGCTCCCGAGTCTGTTTGGTGTAATCACAGTAACAAGGCGAATATTAAAAAAAAATGACGCTCCTCGTTGTGTAATTTTCTTAATTACCTTCATCTTAGTTCCAAACACATTATCCCTACCCACCTTGTTCCCATTATCACGTTTTTAACACGGAACGCGTAGAATTTTTAGGATGTTAGAAGACTTTTCTGAGTCGTTGCGCCGAGTTGTCTGGTAGAAGCTTGCCGACGTTTCAGAGGTGATTTCTGCTTCCGTTTGGGATATTTGACTAAGTGGGCTTCAAACTGTTACATTAAAAGAACAAGAATAAGAAGATATATTACCCTAGAGACGAATATTAAGCAATTGTTCATGTCGTTATTGTACTATCAGTTGGTTTTGATTAAATTTGTTTTTAACGTCGTGCGAAGTGTGGATTATGTTGGGCCAATAGAAACCGAAATTAAATAAAATATAATATACTCTGTTGTTGATCCTCTGTACCTAATTTCAGTAAAATATGTCGGGAGGTTGAGGGAATGAATTGGAATGACAGACTTCATCTTTATACGAGGCGCGTCCTCAAAGTAAGTTTCCCACTCGTCCTACAGCTAGCAAACCTTATATTGCGCGAAGCGACTGTGCGTACGTGATAGAGCAATGACGTAGCATGGCGCATGCACTAACGGCACTTCCCGCGTTATTCTGTTTCTGTATCAGGTACCTGCTCTATCTGCTCTGTGCACTTCGTTCACCGAATGCTTTCTTCTGCAACGTCTGTTGTAATCCAGTCATGGACGTGGCACGCCGTCGTATCGTGCATTGAAATCACCGTCAGACAGTTTTGCCGCCTACGTAATCCTCTTGCTCTGGGGACAGTGCCCATTGGGTCAAGTATACCGTACTGTGGTTACCTAATTTACACACACATTTCTGTTATTTATTTTGGACATTGTCCAATTTGATAATGATATATGTTTGCCGGTAACATTGGCTGGTGTTTTGAAACAAACTCAGTTAATAGGCACTCCTTCAGTCGTGCCCTCATTATATGAGAAGTAAAAGTATTTCTGATAATGAGAATTTTTATGTTATAAAATCTGGAGACCAGTTTATTATTATGCAGCTCTGGAGTAGCCTAGCTAAATGGAAGATCGTCAGAGGTTATTACTCGCATTTCTGAGAAAGTTGTGCTTTATAATATTCATGATTTCCGGTGAAAGATTACTTAACTGAGTTTCCTAAACATTATTCGTCCTTCAACATGACCAAGTTAATTCTTGTGCAGAATTATTTGAAAGTTTCCAAAGCGAAACCATGTCTGCCGTTCATGTTTGTTTTTCATGATTTTAAGGAGGCAACAACAGAATAAAAATATTTCGCGTTCTGTATATACGAGAGAGAGTTCATTCTTCGATTCCCGGCAGGGGCAAGTTACTACATGCACACCGGTTCTGGGGCCCAGCCAGCCTCCCATCCAATGGGAACCGAGGGTTATTTCTCCTGGGGTAAAGTCGAAGGAACGTGTAGTTGACCATCCACGATCTGCTGACAAATTTAGTTATTATGACGGCAGTAACAGTTATCAAAACACTTTCTTCAGCACTGTATTGTATATGTAAAATACTCGGTGCATTAAGCACGAAGTAGTGAACGTGGCGTGGACTTGGCAATGGCCAGCTTCACGTTTCGGCCGCATTACTCCAAATAAAAATAACAGGTACCCAGTGAAGCAAAAGATTGTCAGAGTCATTCTGGACGTGATATGAAGACAGGCGTTCACAAAGCCAGTGTCGGGAGTCGATCTGTAGTCACTGTATTTGTATGAGTCATTGGGAGGTTATAAATTTCCAGATGGTCATATGATACGCATGTATATTGTGTTGAAGGACACAGTTCATGGTTAACCAGTGGGTGGTGACGAATAGACTAACAGGAGCCATCCACCAGAAGGTGAGATACGAAGTCACGACCTAAAATACAAGTAGTGTCATCTGGTATGGAATCCGGTATGTCACCTTGTCCTTCGCTTATAATATGGTGGCCATGGCACAGTTTTAATCTATTTAAATACGAAAGTTAGACGCATGTGGCGATGATATTAGACTATTACAGTTGCTTGGTAGACGTCTGGCTGAGACATGTGAAAATTACAACAGGAATGCTCATTGGGACACGTTTTGCAAGAATCTGCCACTAGGTTTTCCGTCGCTCGAGTAATTAATTTTTCAGAGGGATTCACATTTTGCTAGCGACCTCAACATACAACCCAAGCTTTTGTTTATTTCAGTTCTCTTGAGAAAAATATTAATTTCTCTTCTGTTACTGGTTAAACATAAAATAATAATAATCACGCAGTGGCAAATAAAAGTGTCACTGCTAGTTATTACGCACGAAGTGCGTAGGGAGAACGCTTTGTGGGCTGGTCGTCGTCCGTCCGTCCATGTCTCTGACCGTCCAGTCGATTCACCTCGAGAACCACTGGACGGATTTGGATGAAAATTGATGTGGGAGTTGTGTTATTCTGCGGTTAGTCCTAAGAAGGCTGTCTTCTGGGTTGTAGCGCCTGCGTCATGAGGGCGATGGTGGAGGCAGCAGGAACTTTTGAAGCGTTGGCAAACTTATACCAGCCTCTACAGACGAAGGCTCATTACCATGTTTACAAGAACTCGCCATGATTCCCAATCTTGATTCACATGAATGCAATCAACACACTCGAACTTCATTTCCGTAATAGCAATTTTAATATTATCTTCCAATTTACGCTGTCTTCCGAGTGGTCTCTTCCCTTCAGACTTTATAATGAAAATCTTATATGAAGTTTTCATTATCCGGGTGCGTGCTACATGCCACACCCATCTCATCGTCCTTTATTTTGTAACCGTATTAATATTTTGTGCACTATAAATATAAAATATTCAGAAATGTGATGAAGATGATTCCGTCATGACCATCGGACTCCATTGTCCACATGGTTAAGTGAAGCTGCATATTGTTTATGGAGCGTTTTTCTTAATTTTATGTGGAATGTTTTATAGAATTCACATTCGTCACACGTCTCGTAAACTCATTTCTATTCATTCGCGTTTGTCTTTAAATTAGGCAGATATTGGTACCTTTGTGTAACAGATGTTTGGCATAACTAATTGTAATTAATTGGAGGTCGAAATTACGAATGTCTGGAATTATGACGCCAGCTGTACACACGCTAACATCGCTTCTGGTATCGGACTTAGAAAATATTAAGTGCGTGATTTCTGTTGCACAGAGTGTACAGACTTTTGCCTAAATTGGCGCAGTTTGAGTTTAAAATAGTACAACCTCATATCACACACCGACACACCCAGAAGACGCCATATTCCGTTAGCGAAGGAGTAGGAAGGACGTGATTTGTTACTCGTGTTGATGTGTTACATGCCTTTTGAGATAGCCTTCAACTTGTTCGCCCTTCTTTGGTGCTATCCTTCTACTTCAGTGCAATAGAGAAATTCTATTCCTCGTTCTAGCCAGTGTTTGCTTTTCTCTTGAACACATTAGAGTCCCCTCAATGAAAGGGAGTGGATAAACTCTCCTTGACTCGGTTCTCGTGCAACGCCCTCAGTTCACTCTGAGAAGAAGGGAGAATGTTTATTAGGCACGTACGTGTTCGTTCTTTGCAAGGAAAGGAGCGAACGCGTGTTTGAAAAATTTGAGGTTTTCACGGCGGTGAGTCCGAAGATGGTTGTCTTCTATATTAAGATATGTTTGTTTGTTTGTTTAACGACTCTGTGAACAGCTCAGTCACGTGACCTATCTGCCTTGGACTTCCAGTTACGTAGGAGGTTTTTAAAGCATTCTGTCATTGTCTTCGTGTGCCAAACAGCAGTGGTGAGTTAAACAAAAAAGGGGCACCAACCATTTGCAAGTGAGGCACAGCACAGCAGGATTTAAAAACGGAATTTGGCTTTAGTAGGGACATCTTCCGTATTACAAAGTGGACGTATTTGTGAGGATATATTTTGTTATCAGAGTTTCTGACTTCAATAAAACCAGAGCTGTGAACTGCTCGCAGGTTTATGAGTGCCCTGTAGAAGAGCACTTGTTCTTGGACGTGGAGACGGCGAATGTAGGGGCACACATCCTGCTCATTCTGCAAATCTCTTCCTTCCTGCGGCTGAGTGACACGCACAGTTCGGAGCCCGTGCGTGAGAACCACATGGCTCGCTAGGGGTGTCCATGTCTTGCATGATTTAAGTGGCACGATGGTACTGTCGCAACATATAATAATAACTGTGTCAGATGAAACTGACGAGGAGAACGCGAGATGACGTTTCAGGACGATGGAGAAAATTACGTGATGAGAAGATTCACGCTGTGTAATCTTCGCCGAATACTATTTGGTTGCTACACATCCGCCAATCCTACCGTCCTTGATTTGGACTGTAAGTTGGACAGATGTGTAGCACGCAGCAGGAGATGATAAATGCACACACGAATTTAGTCAGAAAACGTAAAAGGACGAAGAATGAATTTAACTTTAAGTCCACTTAAGCCACGGTGGTCTAGCGGTTAGAACGCTGGCCTTGTAATCCTGGGGTCTCGGGTCCGAATTTATAACTTGTGTTGGACAAGGCCGTGGTCTAGGCAACACGGAGTTTTCCTCCGTGGCATCCCAACAATTACTCCATTCACACACAGAAGAAGGCAATGGCAAACCACTTGTGGATCATCTGCCAAGAACGTATATGAACAGGTCCCAGTCCGAGAAGAGAAAAGGATGGAAGGATCCTGTTCATATGGACCTGTCGTCACACAGAACACTAAATAAAATAATAATTTTGTCACAAAGCGTAATCTTTAATGTCATTCACAATTTTCGTCATACCGAAAGCGGTTCGTGTTGAGATGGAAAGGTGACGAACGTAATCAAATGCTTGTGGTTTACAAAATGCGCATTAAGTTTAGCATTGTTCTGCATGTCGCTAGGGGGCAATAAGAATCATACAGAACACTTGAGGTTAGCCCACGTGCTGTGTGTCTGGGCGTGTACGTCAGCTTCTCTGTGTGTGCTTTTTTTGGTATAACGATTTCAACTCTTGCCATATTTTACGCGAATAATGTCAGAGGCAAACTGAGGGTCATTCCTTACACCCTACACGTCGTCAGTGCTAAAAAAGGCAAGTTTTTCTGTGGACGTGTGGGAGAGTGGATTGATTTCTAAGGTCTTCTCGAGTTATTTCCAAGAAATGCGATGAGGTAGTGTAGAGAGACGCCTAGTGGAAGTATTACTGGCCCGTGAACACTCAAAACTTTTACATTGCGAATGAAATGCTGTGTCATATCATATCGATCATAACTGGAACAGCAACCGAAGGAAAATTCCTAAGTCGTCAATTCTTATTTTCTGATTACGGAATCCATTCCAAAGCAATTCGAGTGGTTTCGCGTCATTGACCTCAGATCTCGCCACACAGAGTTTAACGTGTACCTGTCGCAATAAAATTCTGAACGTAATAGGACGTTTTGCGTGGTCGCTGGGACCGTGGGTTCGAATCCCACTCGGGCCATGGATGCTGTGTTGTGCTGTCCTGCGTACAGGCAGAGGCCTCGCGACGGGCCGATCCCTCGTCCAAGGAGTCCTACCGAATGTCTATAGATCGAGCCAACGAAAAGTTGGGACCCGCAGATGCTCAAGGCACTGAAGAACGGGTTGTCTAAGTATCCTAAGTAAGTTGGTAATAGGACTTTTAGCCTCTCAATCGGGTTAAGCGTTTTTCTAACAAATACAGTAAACTCTCGTCCAACGCGGGGGTTAAGTTCCTCGAGAACTACGCATTACGTAAATCCGCGTTGGACAAAATACCTAGTGGTTTGATTGAGGATGCGTTAACTCGGTCGAATTTTTACCCGAATACGTAGATATTTTACACACACACATGCACGGTTCTACCTGTGCTGTATATGAAATCAAATTATGCAAAATAAAGGCACGATAAAACCATAAACATTGACATTTAGATATGGTAAATAAAACGTTAGTTCATATTCCATTATAATTTAGTACCAATGAATGATGAAGGCAGCAAGCACCCCTGAAACGTCGGCAAACTTGTACCAGACCACACGGCGCTACAACCCAGAATTTTGCTGTTTTCAAAGAGCCTGACCTCTTGCTTTTCTGACAATAGTGAAAGGGCGAGAGATGATACCGCATGGCCGTTAAGCGGGGTTCTTATAAAGTTATCACTGAGAATAAGTCCAGAGAAAGGGTCACTCACTTTTTCCTCACATGTTTATAATTTCACCTCCGGAACTTCCTTTCTCGTGATCGGAACAATTGTAATACCTTAATGTCGTAAAAAAAATAGTATTCGCATGTGAACTCTGACCAGTAACTTTATTCTAGGGCGATGAGTACAATGACTCTTCGTGCTGTCTTTGTATTGCCATGGCAACGAAGGTCTCACCGTGATTCGCCTGTCCAGTGACCCGTGTCACTGCAAGCCACGATAGTTTTCACAGTGTGATAGGAGTGACAACAATTAGAAGCTGCTCCTTTCGAATGCCGCCATGAATTAGACAGACAGACGGACGGACAGATGTTTGTGTTACATGAAAGTATCGTTGTCTGTGGAGAGGATCGTTCTTTTGTCTCCAAATTCAGGCACTGTAAATGTCACACGAGATCAGCATCCATATTTCTGTGAAAGATAAATGTTACGAGTATTGCAGGATGCTGGAGCATGAAGATGGCTGGGTGCCTTCGTGTAGTCTGGTTGAAGTTAATCGACGTAGGATGGGGCTTGCAGCATTGACGATTTCCTTCAACAGCAAAAACAAATTTATCTTTGTAGTGGATGAAATTTTGGCACAGTTTTTGGCATATAATAGTACGCTCATAATGTATATAATTAAATTTTGGCACATTTTATGAGTCGTGCATAAATTGTAATTAGCAATCTCTTGATATCGAACAGATGGTAAGGGGTGATTGATATATTTGACAGCGATGGGTTTGTATGCTATGGCAGTGTTCCGGAAATGGCTCTAAGGGTATAAGATTATTCAGGATGTCCATCTGCATGGTTTGATGCGGAGACTGTCCGAAGTATCTCGTTCTGTGCACAACGTATCAGACAGAGCAGAGGACTCGGTTGGATGTGATAAACAGTTGTAGTTCTGCGAATCTTGAAATGAGGTTTTATTAATTGTTTGTAGTCTGTATATAGTGATAATGGTAATCTTAAAACCTTGCATACCTTGTGTATTTGAATATAAATCATCCATACAAACAAAACTGTTTACACTTTAAAGGACACTGATGCCAAACGCGTTTCGACTTCAAGAAGCCTTCATCAGTGGCAAAACAAATTAACTCGTAATACAATTAAAAAGATTATGGTTTTCTACAGAACATAAGAAGGTATGTAGTTTACAAAACCATAATTATGTAACAGCTCACTGGACGTTGATTGGTGTATTATCTAAATTGAGCACTGGTCTGATTGGCGTTGCTGGTTTACGGTAATCCGTGGTTGCGTCGTCTGTGCCTGTGAACCTCAACGATGCGTGGGCGTTACTCGTACGTATTTTCGAAAATCTCTTACCCTTCATCGTTTTATGTATAACCTTATTGTAAGGGGCGCTACAACTCACAAATTCCGTCGTCCGCCATGTTGGTATTAAAGATCGTAGGAAATTAAAAAGTGTGAGGCCCCGTTGGCGTAACGGACCATATTTTATTCAAATCCGTCCAGAGGCTTTCGAGATGAATTCTGTTGAGAGACGGGCGGAGACAGACATTGTCATCCCTTTCTGCGTTCATTTCACGCACATGCTGCACGAACCTCAGTGTGCAGCCATCTAGCGACTCTTTCAGAATATTGTTATAATTTTGAGTCAAAGAGATACGAAAGACGCCCCACACACCGCGCTTAGAACAGAGGTTCTTATTTTAAATTTATTCTGTTTCAAATGTTGCTTAAGATCTGTTCGTGTGAACTGCATCCATCATCCATGACTAACTAAGTTGCATGTAGCGCCACTGTAGTATGTGGGAACTTCTGACATCTACTGGCAGACAGAGTAACTTACATTGGTTACGTCGGTCGCCTAGGTCGCCGTTAGGTGTGCCTGGAGGGAAAACCATGGAGTGGGCGTCGCTGGAATTCGAAAACTCTTCCTGATTCATACCCATTAGTCAGAATATTATTGTCAGAAACAAAATATCGACCAGGCAAGGTAGGATTTGAGCATCGTGCGGTTCGGTAGATGACTGACATTTCAGGGAACTTACTGCCTCCGTCATCAGGGTAGAACTTGCACTGTTCTAAAGAAGTCAGTCATCTTCTTTGACTACATAAACTTGCAATTTTTGGAGAAATGAGTTGTTAATATTAAACAGTGTCTAAGGAAATTACACGAGTGTGTGGATTGGATTAATCTGGCTCAGGATGGGGCTGTCATATCGTGGATATTTAGCTTTCAGGAAAAGGGCACTCAGTGCTTGGTTAGAAGAGCGAATGTTGGCCTTTCAGAAAGGACTCTGCGCCTTCGAGTTAGGTTTCAGGACACACACCAAACGAGCGTCACATTTGTAATGTGTCTGACTTGTAATTAGAGGATACTTGGTTCGAATCTTGGAAGTTACTTCTGTGATTTTTCCCAGTCCCTCGGATGTTGTTGTAGCTTCAGATATTAACTTTTTCCGAGTGAGATTTCAGGTACGAAGATGGCCGTCTTCTAAGTTGTCGCGCTGTGTCGTCTGGAATAAGTTGTCCGACTTTTCAGAGGTACCTTCTGCCTCAACCGTCAGGGCGATCGCCCAGCTCATTCTTTAATTTCTACTCCCCGTTTTCAGGTGTCACTAGTGCATTTGCACTCCGTTGTTAAGCAACGAATGTCTTAAACGAGTCGTTAAGAGACGTTACGAGAACCCGGTGGGCTTTGACACGAAAAAAGTTTATGTAACAGCAGCTGCCGTCAGGGCGATCATTTCTACTCCCCGTTTTCAGGTGTTACTAGTGCAGTTGCACTCCGTTGTTAAGTAACGAATGCCTTAACGAGTCGTTAAGTGACGTTACTAGAACCCGGTGGGCTTTGCCACGAAAAAAGTTTATGTAACAGCAGCTCATTTTAGTATTGGAGGCCTTGAACAGGACGTGACGTAAGTTGTGAAGAATGTTTTCTCGGGTTGTTCCGGAATGTGATTAATACTTTGTACGTCTGGAAACTTCGGTTCTGGTGCGTCTTCGTGGCCTGGCGCTTACCTTGGGTGGCCCACACTTTGAGACTGAGAGAATATATGGAAACCCTTGATTATACTATCAGCGTTTTTCTTATGAATGTAAGGAAGATTACAGATTTACTTGGATGAGTGTGAAACTCTCTTACACTAAGGGACGAACACAGTCTGAAGGTAATTGACAAAGACCTAAAGGCTAGAAGTAACAGGAAGATTGGGAAAATCGGTTCATCATAGGAATGTGTCAAAATTCAGAAGTTTGTGACACTGTTGCGCATTGTCCATCATCTGAGTTGTCTTTAACCCTTTGAAGCCGAAGATCGTCTGAATATTATTTATGAATTCAGTCCGTACCGCGAAGAAAACACTACACCTCACCATTACGAAAATCAGCTGGTTAACCCTTTGAAGCCGAAGCTCGTCTTCATAATATTTACGAATCCAGACCGTACCGCGAAGAAAACACTTCACTTAACCATTAGAAGTCGAATCAGGCGGTACCACGTAAGATTTAACAAAAGAACATCCCGGTCAAAGCCTTAAGCGAAACTGCATTGTAAGGAAGTTGCTTCTGCGAGTACTTCGGATGACTCGGGGTGGCTGAGGCTAGTTCGACCAGGGAACCCAATAGAGAAGGGGTTTGTACTCCGACCGGTCACTGGTCTCTAAGTTCCACCTCATTTTCCAACCGGTTCATCGTCGGAGCTGTGGTTAATCGCTACTGTCCCCGTTTTAATCATTGTCATCGCCATCATCATTATCGTGAATTACGGTCAGGGTGTTGTGATAAAGTTGACGGAAATACGTAATACAGCAGTGACGTGATCTATTGTTTTACTACAGGGAGGCCAATGCGATGCCTGTGGGCTGAATAAGTCTTAACTCTGCCCCACGCACCGGCATTGTGTAGCAAGGAGTGGGCGCGGCAGCTTGGCCATTTCAATCCGGAAGACCCTGAGATGTCACTTCTCATTCTCAGTCATTGTGCGCGTTCCCCTCATGGCTTTGTCAGCAGAAGGTGGAGTCTTCTGGTTGTATAGGTGTTAACCAAACACCAACAGGCCGTCGGCTTGTTTAATTATAATGCAGGACTCCGTTACTTCTTACGACAACAGTATAATTCCTGCAAATCAAATAATTATGGGTAATATAACTCATTTTCTGCTCTTAGTGCGTTCATTGATAAACCGGAACGGAACTGTCACAGCGACACAGTTTTACCACGTTTTGTAAAATAAAAGGTAAAGAGATTTATTGATGCTTTTAATGCTCGATTGTATTGGGAAAATCTTCAAGCTCTTGGCGATGAATCATCCAGTTCCGGCCGGAAGCCGGGATGGGACAGTTGCGTTTCCGTTTATGAGTAAACGCACTATGTAACACCCGTAATTTTGCTCTGGGCGTCTGAGCTGATTTCCCTTTGGAGATTTATTGAGCTCGTCGGCTTCAGTAGATTTCCAACGAGCATCAGCATCCCATTCATTTTGATTCCATTCGCGAAACCCACGCTCCGTCTGCCCAGGCCCGAGAAGTGTGACGGGTTACGGGCTGGACGACGAGGTTCCGATTTCTGGCTGGGACAGGGAATTTTTTTTATTAACCACCGAGCCTTGTTCTTGTGTTGAAAATTATTAAACAGTTGAAAAATACCTGAGTATTATTTAGGATTTTAGGGACATAATTCGTCGCTGACGTGTTTTATCCATGTTACATACTTTAAATTCGGATATTTGGGTGGTTTTATGCTGTTAATTATGTTTTTAATTTCGGAGGAACGTATAGCCTCAGTCATCAGGGTAGATTTCACCACCTGCGACATTACATGGCGTCTCGACTGAGAAGACGAACGTCGACATATTGAAAATCTCAAATCTCAAAGGAAAGTAGGCCTACATTAATCATGATGACGTGTGGTGGAATGACGGCAAATCTCCACGCATTCTTAAGCTCGGTAGCCGATGGATGTAAGTACTCAGCTTCATTCTACGGTCGCTTTACCCGGTCTCGTGTTGGCCGGGAAAAAAGTCCTTTCGCGGTATCGAACCCCAGCTTATGTTCAAGAAATTATATTTCTGAACTATATTCTGCGTGATTTATGTGCTATTTAGAGGCAATAATCGTGCGTCCTGAGATGCACGTCTTACGAAGGACAAAGGCGTGACGTGCTCAAGGTTAGCTTAATCGAGATTTTCTACCAAAACAACTAAAGGAACAGTTTTGTGCTGAACTACTCTTAAAATGTTAATTGGTAAGATTCAGGATTGTCGTAAATTTTGTTGTCCCGCCTGATTTAAAGATAATGGATGCACCTTGATGGAAAAATAGGAGTAATTGCTACCACAAGGTTCAAAAAGAAGCTATAATTAACTTTCTGTCTGAGATCGCCTGCTGTACAGGTAAATAATTGTACATCACTATTGGCACTGAAGTTAAGTTTTTAATTTAATTACTCACCAGATAAGAAGAAATAAATATTGGGCATAATTCAAAGCCTCTGAAACCGTGCCATAGCTCAGACCGCTGGGTGTTGGCTTCTTACTTCAGAGACCCGGGTTCGTGGTGGACACTGCGCACTGAACACACATTTGTCTTCGAGTTCAGTTTTCCTCCTGAGATTCGTCATTCCGCCGTTGATCCATTCTGTTTGCGATAACCCGGATCACCGACGTGTTACGGGTTTTACCTCCGGCACGGCACTTGCACCCGGACTCACAAATCTTTCTCCCTGCCCTGAAGGAGCCAGACTGACTGATGTTGCCTTCCGTGTACCCGAGGCTCCTCTTGTTATGATTGAGACATTTGAAATGGTCTGTGAATGGTGATTTGTATCTCAGCAGGAGAAAACTTACATGGGCTATTCAGTTGCTGTATTGCCTGCCCTTCTGCACGACACCTTCCTCCTAAGAGCTTTATTTCTCTCGAATGCTTGGTTGCATGTCATTGTGGACTTAAAATCACTTTCGTGTTTCGCCGGTAGCAATTTCGTAGGAAATCCATTTATTTGTACAAATTGTACGTTTGTTATATTGCTTTTTTTCCCCCCCCCTGAACTTGTAATAGACGCAATTTCAGCGTGCAGTTTTTATTGACAACACACAAAGATGTTTCAATTTAGGTACAGCGAAGCACGAACTTACTCGTTGGCTGCATTGTTCTATCTGTATCTGTAACTGAAGTCCCATTTATGTTTTATGCTGTAATTGTTATGTGTTCTGCGCAGTCGCATACATGGCCTCTGTCGTCACCGCAAATACCAATTGAAAAACATAGCAAGATGCAGTCTTACGTGATCAAGCTCTGTGCGACGAAGACGTGTGGATACTCGGAGGTGAAGTTTCACAATTCATTAACCTCCGTGTTCAGCTTCGTGTTCCGGCCGCTTTACCTTTGTGAGCCCCCGAGGAGTATGAACGCGCTGGACAGGTGACCCTTGCCAGGAATCGACCCCTGATCTTTAAAGATTTATTCATTCACATTTCCGTGTCATAATGCAATATTAGGACTAAGATAGCAGCGTGGAGTTTCTCAGCTACTACGAAATATTCACACATCTTATAGGACCCGAAGGTTCATAACCGTGTGCACAAAAGCGCACGTAACTCTAAATTAGAAACAAACGTTAATTGTGTAGACTGACGAATTGATTTAAGTTCTGGATCTGGTTTTTAATATTTCAATTTAAAACTTTAGAAAACGTAATTTAAAATCTCCTTTCGCGTCACTGATACGAGATTGTCTGATGCACTGGGATTCAGTTTTACGCGTGACCCCCCGTGGCGCGGAAGACAAAGGACCACTTCGGCTGACACGTGAGATACATCACACACACACACACACACGCTGTCTTGTTATTGATACATTGTATTCCGTCCCTACCGTCCGACCAGTGGCTTCAATGCCGGGGATTGTCTGCTCAGCAGCTGTTGAGGGAATCTTCCCCTGCGTCCTTTCTATATGCAGTCTAGAATCGTTGTGAGTCGTCATATTTTGCCTTCGGAGAGTCTGAACATAAGGAAATGTCCGTGTCATCTCACGCTTCCTTGACAGATGTTGTTTACGCATGTCGTCATCTTCGTACATTTTATTTATAGCTTAATAACTCGGATAATTCAAATATTTATAACCAACTTTTTAGTTAGTATAGTAACCAAATTATGCTTTGCTGTTAAGCCCGGGTATTGTTTCTTGTCGATGTTGGTTTGGGTTCTAACGCCGTGTGAGCATGTAGGTAGATACCAGAGTTTGGGAAGAACACAGTGCCTCCATCTTCAGGGGAATTTTTTTGTCCAGCTGAGCGACTACAAGCTTCTCAAGAAGGGTTTTGCTCCATGGAGTTGCAAAGCCTATTCGTAGAATTTGGAACACCTTGCATGCGGTACAATAATCGTGTAAAATGGACCACACCAAAAGTCGACTTAAATGTTGAAGTCCGTATTAGTCATCCGACTTTCTGCCTCCATCGACAGATGGAGACAGCAGGCACATCTGAAACGTCGGCAAATCGGACGACATTGGATTCCCCGGGGTGTTTATTCAAACCTCATGCCTTCACTTTTGCAACATTCAGCGAACAAAGCGAATCCTACGACATTTCTTTGTCGTCAGAAAGAAAGTTTGGCCCAACCTGTGAATACGAGGAGGTTTGCCTCCATGCCCTTTATTCGCCTTCGGTGGATGTTGTCCCAGCAACCCAACAGGTTGGAGAACGTGTTCCTTTTATTTAGATGAGATTCTGTAATATTGTTTGCTCAGGGGACTCTCAGCTTGTGTTTGGATCGAACTGTGGTACTGAAGGTTAGGTTAGCAGGTCGTAATTTTTTTCCTTTGAACCTGCAGAAGGGTGCGTCACGCTAGCTCGTTTGAGGCCGTGAGGTCATGAAGTGACCAAAAGCTGTTGCATCAGCGGTGCAACTGCACTTGATGTCGTTCGCGATGAAGCAGCTGTATAGAAAAATACATAAAGCTGTCCCACTATACGCCATGTTGGCGCTTGGGGGGAGAGACGGTATAGCTCCTGCTCGTTCTTGACCTCGGCACTAGATGGGGTGAGTGGTCAGCTTCACGCCCCGGCCGCCCTTTACCCCCGGGAAAGGACCCCGGTACCCATTGGGTGGGCCCCAGAGCCCGTCTGGACGCAGAGGCTAGAGGAAAAGTCCTCTGCCCCCGTCGGGGATCGAACCCCGGGCAGAAGCTATGAGGGAGGCCACCAGTGACAGTGATTGTGTGGCATATTTTGTGTAAATGCTGTACTGCTCGTACTACCACCGATTTACTCATAAAAAATGAAACTTGAACTCAGATCGAGCTTTTGCTATGTTGCAATATCCTCGCAGTCTTTCCTTTACATGAGAACGTGAAAAAATTGTAATCTTGCCTATTATTTTGTATGGGTGTGAAACTTAGTCGCTTACCTTGAGGGAGGGGCATGGATTGAGTGCGTGCAAGAAGGGGGAGGTGTACACAAGCTTCTAGTCTGCAAGTCTGAAGGGTAGAGGCCATTCGGAAGATCTAGGCGTATGTGGAATGATGATATTAAAATGTATGTTAAATAAGGTGGACTGGTTTCATCTGGCTCTAGTGAGGGACTGGTGGGGCACACTTGTGTTAACACTGTGATGAACTTAAGGGCGCCGTAAACTGCAGGGAACGTCGTGAAGAGCTGAGCAACTGTTAGCATGTCAGGAAGGACTCTGGTCAAAGTTTACACGCGTGACGAGTCCTTTAGGTCACTCATGTTGTACAGGGACTGGGCGTTCCTGTGAGCGAATGAGTTTTACCCACCCAGACAATTCCACGGAGATAAAGCTGCCTGTTGTTGTTTCAGGAACCGACCCATTCACTGGGGGGTGGGGTGGGGTGGGATCAGTTGCTTTCCACATCCAGTGTGCATTTTCATTAACTGGGCTGCGTAATCACATTGTGGAATATTCATTTGTGGCTTTGTATGAATATGGAAATAAAATCGAACTGGTGTCATTTTGAATATCCTCTTCATGACCACGAACTCACACACACAGGAAGATGTTCGTATTTTTGGACGGGGAAAGAAAGGTCCTTTTTATATTTTGTTTTGTTTCGAGTTGACTGGCATCCTTTCTTTGCCTGAACGGAGATTCTGTCAGCCCCGGACTAAGGAATTTCGTGGGTTTTATTAGAGCCTAGAGCCAAGTGCTGGAATAATACTTAAAACAACGTCACGACCACTTTCTTCCACGTGCTTTCTCTTACTCACTGACTATTTGTTACTTCTACATTTAGGAGAATATTCAGAGATACGTAATGTTTTAAGTGCAACCCACAAACTTGAAAATATTAGACACAAATAGGAACAAAATTAAAAGCGAGAAAATGTAACTTCGTAATATCTTTCTCGCTTGGAATCCGGTGTCATTGTACCGTTCCTCAAAAAAAAAAAAAAAAGG
>NW_019059572.1:126501-138083 GCF_000696155.1 Zootermopsis nevadensis
ACCAGACTACACAGCGCAATAACCCAGAAGACAGAAATCTTCATACTCACCGCTGTGAGAACCTCAAGTCTTACAGAATAGAGTTCGCTTTAAAATACAAAGGCGCGTTTAACTATACCTCTTAAAATTTCACGAAGGTACTTTGCAATGACGATGATCGGACGTTTGTAACGAATGAATTAGTTTAATGAGACTGTTGCCATGACGACGGGTGCCTGTGTTGGTCGTCATCAGCGCATTGATTTCTCGTTCCTTGTTCGCGTAAGACGTATTTCCAAGTGCCCCTCGTGTGCAGTTGGAAGTGAAGAATATATTTCGGCAGAAGTTAATTCAGATTTGTGGAATGTGTGTGCCTGCACTGCATGTGACCCTTATTTACGAAAGCAAATAATCTCACAGAAGATGACAAATATTGTTATTTTTAGAAGACGCCGAATTAAAAGTGGCTCCTCTACAAGTTCTGAGTTTCACTTTCAAAAATATGGGAGCTTCAGTTTCAATAAAAGTTGAAGGTGGCGTACAGAACATTCAATTACGGAACACCGGTTGAAAAACACTGTACTCGAGCACATTAATAGCCGGCCACCATATTGTTTCGCTCGAGTGGTCACGCCGAGAGAGAAAACAGAGACTCTGTTTGGCCCAGTGACCACAGTCAACTATCTCACGCCTTTTGTGTGTTGGATTGAATCATTAACCCCCGGATATTGAAGATAGAGCTGACTTTTTATTTTGTTTAATTTCATGGTGTATGAGTTTTCGCATTGCTTCTGTGTGCTGCATTTGTTATTCCTGTCGGCTCTTCCCCACAAGACAGATACGGAAATCTTTCATATGTTTTCACTGTCCTACATTCATTTGCTTCAATCAGAATGGTTCTGTCATGGTTTATGTTGTCCGGAATGCCTACAGTATATTTAGAATATTAATATATTGTGCCATCCTTAAAACAGTTGTTAATAAAAGTAAGTGAACAGAATTTTAATCTTCGTATTAGGAAGAAAATAATACTTTTTTTCTCATAGAAATGTAGCGCACTGTTTTTTGATGACACGTGGAATAAATATATCGAAAATGCTACATTTCCTTCCGTGAAGAACTTCGATGTTTGATTCGGCTTTCATTAAATTCTCAAATACAGTTCTTTAAATTTTCTGTTAAGACCCGAAATTTATACACCATTTGGTAAAGTACCAGGAAGTCCCTGAGATGATGTACGATTTGGATGCAGCTGTCAGCAAAGCTCTACTCCTGACAATAATCTGGATGTACCTGTTTACCGTCAGTCGAGAAATGATACTCTACGTGTGTTCAGAGACTTGCAGTCCGACCGAAGGAATTCTTTCTATCTTTCGGGGATTACCTGGCTGTAAATTTGAATGTCAAAGTTGTATCTGAGTTCACATTTTTAAGTCATACGTGTCTCCTTGTGTAAAATACTGGCAAATGTATAGTAATTAATTTTCTAACTATGAACCATGTGCGCTAACCTAACCTTTTGTTTCAGGTCAATCCCGCTGAGAATCACATTGACATCAACGATGGCAGATGGGAACAGAAGGGCAGTAGTACCCTGCCTTCTCAGCTAGGAGCGTCTGCCTGTCTGACACCAGAAAGCGAGGCATCTGGGGACAGCGTGACCTTAGCAGCGGATGCTGCACATGGCTTAGGCGGTAACCCTTGCACGCGAAAATCCAGCAAAGCAAAAAGAGTGAAGAACTACCTGAAGAAATGCAAGAACGCGGCTCTCGGCAACTCTGGTGGTGGCCACGGCGAAGAACAGGAGCTCAGGACAGATTCAGCAGTTGAACGCGAAAGACCGGAGGCGCCTCGGGTTCGCGTCTCGAGGCGACGGAGCGGCAGTGGCAACAGGGACGTGTCTAGCACGTCGTGGTACGTTCCGACTGACCCGAAGCCGCCGCCCAACCTCGTGTCTGTTGTTGAAGTGTTACCACCAGGACACGCCGATGAACCAGCCTCTGACAATGCTAACAGCGCCGTCATAGAAACTGTGTCCGATTCAGTCTGTTCCGCGTCTCATCCAAGCCAAAATGACCCTGGTGATGTCTTAGATTCGCGAAATGAGGGTGGGACGATGGTCGTGACCTTGGAATCGCAAAATGAAAGTACTCCTTCCAGTTGTTTGGTGGAGGATGACCCCAAGTCATTGAATTTGCCTTCTCGTGACAACCAAATCGACGCAGTTCCAAATTCACATGAATCGTCAGAGGTGAGTAGTTACTACATTTACACAATTGTCTTATACATGCGTTCACTGATAAAGTTTAACGCATCGTTCACTTACCGGCTCCCGGCAGGAACTGCTATAACACATGTAAGTTGTAGCCAGCGTTCAACTTTAACAGTGAACGCACTCCCCAAACTGATGACAGCACACACTGGACAGTGTTTATTTATTTATTGTTATTCTCACTGCTTCGAAATTTATCACCTGAATGTAAAAAGTACGAAATCGGTTCTTTCGTGAGGACTTGTAGCTTGTTTCCCCCCACGTTTTATTAACCTATTTGATATGATACAGCAGTCGGAAACAAAGTTTACGTAACAACAAAACCCTTCACAACATGAGTTCAAGGCAGAGGATATTAATTAATCCTATAATGTGTTACGTGCTCATCCGACATTGCAACAAAACGCTATATAAAAGTCAGCATTATCTATCAGCGTTTTTCGTTAAGCTAAAATTTTGTATGTATTTTCTGTCTCGCCCCCTCTCTTGTCATTTGTCCAGTCAATAAAAGCCTAACCTTGTATGTGACTCGTGCAAATAGCCACTTCGTCCTTAAGAAAACTGTCTTGTGTGATGTTGCGTCGTGCAGTCTGGTAGACCGTTGGAACCTGAAATCTCAACTGATATTCGCCCTCTTACGTCTGAATGTTTCGTCAAGACTTTCTTTTCAGACACTAGCAAGACACGGCATTTGACACCTTCAGAAAACAGCTGGAATGATAACATTTATTGAAAAAATAATAAGCATTTCTACAATTTATTCTTATACTGTCTTCATTGTGACTCTAATTTCCATTTCTTCGCGAATAGTCAACTTTTTAAATATCATTGATTTACATGTATACGTTGTCACAGTTAAAATTCTGTTAAGTTTTATTGAAAACATCTGTTACCTGTCATGGCGCGCACACATTGGTCGGAAGAGTTGGTAAAATAATGAATACAGTGATACAAATTATTGAGAGAGAGTCGGATAAATTTCGGGACGTGCGTCGTGACATAATGAACATAAGTACCGCTCAGGTTTCTCGCTGACAATACCGGAATCCTGCAGAGAACTAGATCAGCCGATAAATAACTTTCAAACTCCGAATCAGGTACCAGAACCTTCTACGCTTCGTGCAAGTCTCGTATTTTGCGTGAGATGCCTCGAGCGGTGTGTACGAATGAAATATATGTGAGCTTGCATTAATAATGCCTTGACGTATGCAGGTTTAATTCTGTCTGACGTGGAAATCATTCCTGTTGCAACTTCTCTGTGCGGTCCGTGATGGTTTGATGGTTGACATGTTGTTTGCTCTGCGATTCCATCCACCCTGGATGACCCATTCATTTATCTCTTCGAATCTCTTGAGCACGCGTGATTTAATTAGTGGCTCACTGAACCGATGAATTTAGGGTGGAGTCAAGGCATGATCTGGATTGCCCCGTGGATCAGAAACATTCTTGAGAAGATGCTAGTAGCTTTGCTGATTTGTGGAACCCGAAGTTTCATCGGCTTGTTCACAAAAGCCCGCCATTGGTCCCTGTCGCGGACTACACCATCCAACCCTGTTTCTTTAACGTATATTTTAATATAATTCTGCTTATGCCTCCCCCCCCCCAAGCGATGTCTTCGATTAATATTCTGAAAATTTAGTCTTGTATGCATTTCTTATGTTTGCTATAAATGCTACGTACTCCGCCCATCATCCTGATAATATTTGGTGGAGAGTAGACTACGACAAGTTTTTCATTTTAACATTTAATATTTGTGTAACATTTTTCGTCAGTATGTAGTAATTGTAGAATTTAAGCATAAATGTTCACGTTACTTTATAACAAATATTGTTCTTGGTTTAAAATGAAAAATACCAGGATAATAATTGTAATTCCTTTAAAATCATTACATTATACACGTGTTCATTATTTTCCGATGGATGTTTTGGGTGCCACTGTACTAGTTCATTAGAAGAAAGTTAAAATACAGCTGAATTAATTGTGTTCAAAATTCATGGCTAAATATATTGGCCACGTTCAAAATTGACAATACGTAATGCGGTCAAATGAAGGTTCGACCGTGGGTTTATTTTGGATCTACAAACTTCACAAAGGACTCAGAGAAGTATTTTCGTGGCATTTTGGTTTGATTGACGTAGCGTTCTCCTTTTTAGCCGGCAGAGCTTTGTAACTGCAGTCAATCGGGTCTCACGATAGCTGAAATTCAAAGCAACAGATCCAGATATCGCAAGTCACTTTCCCCGCACCCCACTGCCCCTGACAGACACAGCCGATCAGCGTTTATTGTAAAACTGGCCGGACGATACGGAGCCGTCCGTGACGATTCGAATCCCGGAAGAATTCCTCCTCGCCACAGATTTAGAATCCTGCATGCACTTTCACCTCTGGAACTCCGCTATCTTATATATTCTATCTGACTTTTATGTACGAGTACATGAAGAAACAGCATGATGTTTCTTCTCGTGCACTTCTATCGTTTTCTAATATGTGATAATAATGCAGATCTTTAAGCAGCGGCCTCCATACTATTAATTTCGTTCGGCACGACATTCGGATCAAATCGTGCAAGCTGCTGGAGTTGTTTGTTTCACCGTGAGCTAACTTTGCCTTCCATCGAAGATGGCTGTCTTCTGGGACCTCTGAAACGTTGCTAAACTTCTACCAGACTACACGCCGCTACAACCCAGAAGACAGCCATCCTCAGACTCACCGCCGCGAAAACATCAGATCCTTTGATTTCGCCATAAATGTTATAATCGAGATCTTTTCATAAATCGTACGTTATATCGGTCTAACCGGGGCGTTATGCTGACCACTCACCCCCATCTAGTGCCGAGGCCAAGAATGAGTAGGAGCTATACCGTCTCTCCTCCCAAGTGCTTACATGGCGCATAGTGGGACAGCTTTACTGTACTTATATCGGCCTAATTGAGAGTTTTATTAACCTAACCTAACCACATTGGACGGATTGTAGATGATGCAGTGATGAACGGAATGGAGCAGTCCTAGTCCGTTTCCAGTAGCTGATCGTCTCTCGGCTGGTTAATAAATTTCTCGCCCATCATGGAATTACCGTGTTCATAACAGCCCGCCGGCTTCAGTCAATACATTTCTCGCTTTCATTCGGAAGCTGCAAATATGAAGGCATGGAATGCCTTCATATTTGTTTTACCAGAATTTGAATCGGTTTCCGTAGTCGTCCATTATAAAGCCGTGACTTCTAGTGAGTAAAGTCTTAGTTCATTTATCCATCGCTTGTAATACCCGAATTCCTGTGCCAAGTCGACAGAAGAAATCCGCGAAGTGGCTAGTAAAAGATACAACACTTCAAATCCAGCCCCGAGACTCGATCAGCGGGACCTTACAGCATGGCCGGGCATGGTGTTGCCATAACAACGCACGTAACCACCATGCTTGAAGGTCTGAAGGGGGAGAACGCTGGCAGCAACGGGCGTTCTTCACGGCCTCAAAAACTGTTATTAACAGATTTCGCCATTACTTCGTAATAAACATTATGTTCCTCATATATTTATTGCTTTCATGAGTTCCCTATGGGCAATTTAAACTATGGTTTATGCAGACGGGAGAAAATAAATGGAAAATTTTGTGGTCTCAATACACGTGACGACTTCATAAAAATTCAGTCCATTAATCGATTGCTGTACAGGCCGGTATCAGCGTTAACTTTTTTTTTCATTCGAACCCATCTTACTCAAATATGATCATTATACACGTTTTAATATTATCTTCACATCTGTTCCTAAGCCTTCTTAAGTTTACTGACTAAAATTTTGTATCAGTTTCTAATCTTACGCGTGCGCTCTAGAGATTCGTATCAACATTATATCCACGAAGACGTAACTCAAGTTCTTGTTCTTCGACTTAAAAAGCCTGTTCCATTAACTTTCAACCAATAATTAGCCTTACCATCTCCTTCTGCGTCAGTCTCTGTTTCTTTTGCCGGTGGGTTTATAGTCCAGTGCCAAGTTTGGTCATTTATTTTTATGAACTCTTTCTACCTTTTTATTTTATTCTTAATCAGGAATGTCTTTCGGTATATTTTGAGCTTTCAATCTTTTCCTCGTAGACCTACACGAATCTTTGGTCCGAATGTGTAAATCTCTGCAGTGGTCTCTAAAAATGCATCTTCGTTACTTTCAGACTTTGATTGTGTTTCTTACTCACAAACCGGATTAATGAAGCCGATTAAGAGAGAGAAGTCTTGACGGAGCTACTTTCTGCTTATATTGGTTATAGCTTCCGTGTTTCCGAATGTTGCCGGCTGCTGAATTCAGTAATAGGCCCGTCCCTACCGCGATATTTTATTATTTTCATTTCTGCTGATAATTTCTAATTATCAACGTAAGAGATTTGAGGTCTTCATGACGATGAAAATTAATACAATGCGACGACGTGGTTATTATCTGTATTGTTTGTTAGTTAGAGCATTGACCACCCAAGAAGCTGAACGTTACAGTTTTAAGACAAAGTTAAATTTGACGGATTTCTGCAGTCTTGGTGTAAGACTTGAGGTTTTCACAGCGGTGGTGTACTTTGACGTCCTCAATTGGCATCTTCTTGTGTTCATGGCTTGATTTTGGCCCCTTATACATCTTCGTTGTGCTGTAAATTCTTCATCTGTTCAGAAGGCACGTATTCGTTGGACGTTCTGTTAATCCTACAGCTGTGTCAGTTACATTTTTCATGTTACGTTTGTCAGGACCATTCTAGACGAATAATGTAACTCACCTCAGAAGGGCTTCATATTTGTGTATTTATACTTTTATAATAAAACTCCCCCATCCGTGCAATTTTGGGCTTACGTGACCACGAGCTTAGGCTAGAATCAAAACGTAAATGCTTTACGCTTCGTCGCATGTCTTTATAACACGATATCGTTTTCTTTTTAATTTTTAAGGAAGCTTAGTAACAAAACTAATATGACTGGTCGACTTTCAAACTGCAGGTAAACTAATGACTCAATTTCGTAACCCAAATTTCTAAAGATCGCTCAAAGATACGAAGGTATTATATATGAAACCTTCTTTCTCCCAATTAAATATCCAGGCTTTCATTTGCAACCGCTGAGGAGAGATATTTTTAAAATATGTTGGTTGTCATTAGTCTAATAACACAGTTGTAAATTGTCCTGCTGTTTTGGACGGAGCAGACAATGAGCGCGCTGTGTCCGCTTACACACATCACGAATTGCTTTAATTAAGTACATCAGTATCTTAGCAGTGCGGGTGGGAGTGGTGATGTTATCATAACACATAAAGCTCAACATGCGAAGTGAAAGTACGAATTTAAAAGAAATGAAAGGAAAAAAATGTGTAGACTATCGTTTTACGACAAAAGAAATGAAAGGAAAAAATGTGTAGACTATCGTTTTACGAGATAGTTTTTTTCACAAATAAGAACACACATGTTGTAAGTGGTACAGTGACACGCTATATGGGGTGATCCAAAACACTTGTAACACTCGAAGATGTCTGTCTTCTGGGTTGTAGCGCCGTGTAGGCTGGTTGAAGTTTGCCGACGTTTCAGAGGTGCTTGCTGCCTCCGACATGAGGGTTGAGAATGATTCGAAGGGCTTCGAATTTCTGAACGTAGTGAGGAATAGCCTCCCCTTGAGGTTTACGAAGTGAGATTTAAGGTTCTCACGAGGATGAAGGTCACTTATCTTCTGGGTTGCTTCGTATAACCTGGCATAAATTTACCGCAGCTGATGCAGGCAACCAACACCTCTGAAACGTCGGTAAACTTCTACGAGACTACACGTCACAGTAACCAAGAATTCAGCCATCTTCAGGGACAAAAAGTTGTCGTCGAGATAGACGAATTGTTGTTGCCTTTACTGTAAATACAGAATGTCCCAGAAAGATGCATGCACACATTGAGTGAGTGAAATAGACATTTTAATAAACCAAACCATTTCGTACGTCAGCATTGGTACTTGGTGAATTGGCGAATGTAATGTGGGTGTTCAAAGAGACTCCCATACATGTCTTAAGACACGGGGATCAATAACAAGGTTAATATTCCATATTATAAAGAGTATACATCTTTTTGGGACAACCTGTAGAGTTCATGTAGTCAGTTTCACGCTCTGCCGTTTTATCCCCGGAGCTGGTGGCGTAGAAGACGTGTCGGGAATCGAACGTCTGTCATCCACCCCGTAACCTAGTTGATGTCCTGACCGACTCTTTCATATGTGATAGTTCTCAATTGAAAAATGAGCGTCATTAAATGTTACTTTGAAGAGATCTATAAAATACGAAAGAGGCGAGAGGAAATTTATCGCCTGTCGTCTTCGTGGCTTTTAAAACTTTGTGTTGTTGTTGTTGTGCAGACTGTGGAAGGCGCAGGAAGGGGTCCAGGTCTTCCAGCTAGTGCAGGGCTCAGTAATAGCTAGTTCCGCCATTTTTTTCTAACGACAGCGTTTTTTTGTCAGTCTCAGATCTTTCTCCATTACCTTCGGACGTTTCACAACTTCACATCCCGCTGTCAAGCGTATTTCAGACCATTATAAGCAAGAGTCTTCTTGTGTATCAAAGTCATCATAGGAGGAAGGGACAGCGTACACACACACGTGAGGCGTTCGTCATGTGTAGGCTACGTAGTTTCCTTATAGTACAGTATAAAGCTTAAATGAAATTGCGTGTTTCGACTTTGTAAGAAGTCATCAGCAGGATTCAGAATAATTGCCTTAATGTGGTTGAATTTTTTAATTGATTTGTTTTATTTTAAATGTGATACTACGTGAGGTTTTGGGGGTAATACGTAACACAAACCACAGAAAATCTAAAACACTATTACAGGATACGACGTGCTTGACAACTTCAACTAAGATCATCACGAAAACACGAATAAAAAGAATTTAATGTAAAAAGTTTGATACCTTTCAGAAGTCAGCGTGTTTTTATAAAGCTCATTATGACGTAGAAGATACAGTTTCCTTTATAAGCTTTTCTCCACACTATATGACTGTTATGTGCCTCTGATAATAGGCTTTGTTTTGTTGTATGCAGATCAGTTCACTTCCTCGTGCGACTTTTTTCAGAACGCAAAGTTAAAGGACTGATGTTCTTAAGTAGAATTATCGGCAGTTCACGAAACATGATCATCTCGTGGAAAGGATCCGAAGCCAAGAGACAGATGACAGACTGATTGATGGGTAGGAGAAGCAGGGCAGGGAATGGAAAGGAAACAAGCTGTGTCCCTCAATCATGGAGACACTGAGGCTTAACACCAGGAAACGTGGACCGCCGCCTCCTAATGCCTGCAGTGGATCAAATATGTGCTTATTCTGTGCATCTGTGCCACTGAGCCAAAAGGCAGAAATCGCTCACAACACGGGAAATTAATGTCATTCCAGAAGAATTAGAGATTCCGCCAGTCATCGTGTGATACAGACGTGTGAAAGCTGTGGGAAATACGAAGACAGGTTGTAACAGATGTAACATGCAATGACGCTGGATTGGTTATGGAATTTTAATGTGTAACTTTTATAATATTTTAATATCGTTTATCAAATCTAAAACTTCTTGACGATGGTGAAGAGTCAATTGAATAAAAATTTACTTGGATATTATCCATCGTCTAGTAAATATAAAACGTAAAAAACGACGTTTCGGAGATGGGACTCTATCTATCCGGAGATAGGGATTAGCTCTATCTAGTGGGCCCAACTGTGTAGGAACCTGAAGACGGAGATAGAGTCCCATTTCCGAAACGTCGTTTTACGTTTTATATTTACTAGACGATGGATAATATCCAAGTAAATTTTTATTCATTTAATACTGTTGTTTAGTTGTATCACACGTAACAAATTTATGCGAACTTCGTGGTTTTACAAAAAATTTTTTTTTTGAAAGGGACCCTTGAAGATAATGCCAAACAGGTCGAAACATGCAACACTCTGAATGGCGTACAGAACGTAGCTAATGAAGCTAATAATAGCTGGTAGATGGTGCATTGTGGTCGCACATGAAACTTCCTGTATACATAGTAGTCTACATTCTTTACTTTTTAAAATACGATTTCATTCTTCTCAATAATTCGTGAAAGGAAAAGTAGGTCTTCGTAATTATTCAGGTAGACAAAGAGACAGGCATTTGTTTTACATCGTAATGGATTTTAATTGCCACGTGGTGTGATAGTTTAGCTGATACAATCGAAGGATCGCTGGTTCCTTGTGGTACACGATTTCTGTGTATGCAGAATGTTAACCGCATCCACTGATTGGCAGTGATGCATTTTTTCATTGGCGTAGAAAGCTAATGCTGATCAACAGAATATAGAGCACGGTAGTAAGGGGTTAGGATAATACATCGTTTTAATGAAACTTTTTAAAAAATCTCTAAACATTCCATTAATGAATCTGGAGAAATGTGTAAAGTATTCTAAAACACAAGGGTACGTATAGTTTTGTCAGTATTACTTGGGGCAGAGGCCTAATGAAGAAGCTGATAGTTACTCCGCTAGTCAGGTAATGTTTGTTGTTGTTTTTTATACCTGAAGGTGTGTTGCTGTGTTCATAAAAATCCCACCACTGGTCTCTTTCCTAAATTCGATGGCTCCATTCTACACCTTCGTTAAGATAAACTTTTACATTATCCATAGTTAACGCTAGAATAAGTTTAGGTCTGGATTGTGTTAAAGTTTCTGTTACTTGTTGATTCATTTGGAATGAACCCATTTCATTGCTTATGATCTATTTCATGACGTTCGTTTTTCCGCCTACGTGTCAGGATTTTGACATATCCCCACCTTCTGCAGAGGATATGCCACTCTGACGGTGTAATTTCTTGAAAGTGTAAGTTTTAAGTTTCTGATTATCGTGTATTTTAATACGTAAAACTGTTCTTTCGGACTTTGTCCGTCATCTGAAGCACAAAATTATAAAACTACGTTTCGGAAGCTGGATTATGCTTCCATCTTCAGGTAGAAAATTGTGGAAGAAAACAGGAAGACTTTCTGGTGAGCTCTCACGCGGTCCCTGGCAGGTTTCTTCCTGCAATTTCTCTTTTAGTTGGTTCGTATATTCTCTTGAACACTTTGTTGTAGAATTTACTCAAGCGGTATAAGAGATGGTAAATGGCCTCTGTCGATGGTGTGACGTAATGTGCAAAATCATTCTCTTGAACTTTGTCTGTCGTAGGTTGTAACGCCATGTGGGCTTCTGCTCGTAGTGACATAAGGTAGCAACGTATTGTAAACTAACTAAGTAGATAGCTTAGGGAACCCGAAGGTTCATCACCGAACTAACCAAAGTCCATGTCCTGGGCCAACAAAGTCGTCTCCTTCAACTCCTATCTCCCATAGATCC
>NW_019059572.1:157435-168957 GCF_000696155.1 Zootermopsis nevadensis
GAAAATTCGTCGGGCTCTTCCTGTGAGTGAATCATCATGAGCGGTGATAATTACACCCGGGCCCACGCATTTCCGCATCCAAGACGCCGTATTAATTGTTACATTCATGGTCATCAAACATCCGGGATAGCGATGTTTTCTGCAGGATATGCGCCATCTTAGAATGAAATTATTTAATGAGTGAAGTTTGTCAGTCTCTGAATTTGAAATCTGCGTCACAATTTGGTATCCAAAATGTAATGGAGATTAGATTCAGTCGTGCTATAAATATTCTGTGTCTTTGTAGGTTAGTCAAGATTTATAGTTATTAATTCCTACTGTCCTCTATGTGCAGGTCGAACCATTAACCTTCTCTTAACTGCATGGAGTTCAGTCGTTGTTGAGAAATTAACGATGAAGAAATTTCACGTCATGTATGGAAGCGAGAACAAAATCGTTGATTATTATTTAAGTAACCAAGCACCTCTGAAACGTCGGTAAACTTCTGCCAGACTACGCGGCGCAACAACTCAGAAGACAGTCATCTTCATCGAAACTCGGGTTCAGAAATTTTTATAAGAATCCATGCGCTTGCCAAACTAACCAATTTTCAATAACCAATTCTGATGTTTAATGTTGACATTTTCTTTTCTGTGTGTTACTGAAACTTACGTTTCCCGTTTTACAGAGCTGTAGCCGATACAAATTCTTTGAGAAACTGATGGTTGCTAAGTTAGTCAAGAAACTTTACGGACTTTTTCGGAAGGTTCATTATCGTGTTTACTGGGCCGTACCCTGATACTTAAATTTTGTTAAATTCGGTTTACAATATGCGTGCAGAGCGGAAAATGTAATGTTGTGGAACGTATTTCCTGAGTGAAAGTTCGCCTGAGTTTCCCGAGACAGGAATTCAGCGCTGACTGCTGACAGCCTTAAAGGTGCATTTCTAGACGTGTGTTGTTGGGACCTGATTCTGATTGGTGAAGGAAATTTGTGGTGGGTGCTTTGAGGGGGCCCAAATCTTTCTTTCATTTCTTGTCATATACGACCAGGAAAGTAAAAGATTCAATGTGTGTCTTTATTTGCTGTCAGATTGTAGAGTGAATAATGGAAAGGATATGGAAGGAAACTGTCGTAGCCTAATTTAATGTATCAGCTGGCATTTGCTTGGAGGGAAATCGTGAAAGCTCCCTGTCAGGATGGCGGCGGTCTTCGGGCTGGGATCTGAAGTCGTAGTCCCCGGAATACGAAGCTGCGACGTTCCGCGGTGCGGTGTGAGATCGTGCGTTGAATTCATTTGTCTCAAGGAAGCAGCGACGGGCTGTTTTGAGTACGGCGGTGAACATCGACTTCGATAGAATTATTTGCTTTTCCAGAAGGAAGCTGCTCCATGGAGTCGGTCAGTGAATGCCGTGACCTCGTATGGCCACCTTCAGTGGACGTCGACATATGCCAAAACAAAATATTCGTGCGAGATGTTTTTGAAGTTTTATGTTCTGATTTCTGAATCCCTCCCAATGTGACCATTTGTGTTGGACTTTACTCAAATTTGGGAATGACAATAGTGCGGAAATGCCAACCGAGTCCCGGCTCGCCCAAACACGCCCTGCGCCATGTTTAATCCTCTTTTCACTTCTGACTGTTTTCTAAATCCCATCATTCTGTGCGCGGAAAATGTGAGACACCTGAATGTCCTTTCATCCTCGCACACCTACAAACTTTCTCTGATCTCTGCATGCTCCTAACATTCCAGACCTGTTCAGCCCTATCCGACTTTTAATAAAAGGAGTTAAACCACCGGTGCCTTTACAAAACTCGTGACGGTGTTTACGAGCCGAGCCGCCTTTTCTACGTCAAATATATCATTCGCTAAACGAGGTTAAAGTTGCCCTCATATTTTGGCATTGTCTCGGTAATAAGAGAAAATACACGTCCGTCAGCATTATAGCTGAATTGTGTTGCTGATTGATTTGAAATTTACAGAGATCGGAGTTCACATTTCTTCTCAGGTCGCACGAACCGGAATTCTGAGCAAGCGAATATCAGTAAAAGCTGCATGACTTGCCTAGTTGCTTACTTTTGTGTAACGTCTGTTATGAGCCCAATAAAGATGGCTATTAATCAGGTTGTTGTGTGTTATCAAAAAATAACGGCGGTCAACTGTCCACGTTCTTGTCTCAGACCCAGACAGTGGAGCGGCTTGCAATGTGCTACAGACTTACAAACGGAACATGTCGTTTGGTCGTTCTTTAATAAATCATTGATAAATACCGAATTTACGAATCTGTTACAATAATTCATGGATGTATATTCTTGGTGGTCGCTGTCGGTGGACTAGTAGTTAGCGTTCTGTCCTCTGAACCCCCAAGGTTCGCGGGTGCAAACCCGGTCGATGTATTTATTATTCTGCGTATTATGAGTACGGTGCGCCCATTTTAAGAGAAAGTATTTCAAAAGTAGATGATGCCGAGAGATTAACTTAGTTGGCAGAAAAGGAAATTGAATGACAAGAAAGTTCTGTTCTAATTTTTTTTAAAAAATTGTTGGTTTAGAGGATTAAGGTCTCTGAATTGTCTCCGAGGCATTCAACATTTCCAGGGTTCGCTTAGACCCGTCTACTTGGACACCGGAAGCGAAATGGGAGACCGGAAGAGAGTTTCGGTAATTTGGATTGGATTGAACTACCTCAGGTCTGGATCGAGTGGCCGGTCTTTGAGTTAGCAACGCAGAACCCTTGAACTCTGTTCTAATTGGTCAGGCCATCTTTGTCACTTTATCTGCGAGTAGCTGGCTAACGTATCCGTGAAATTGGTATGAATTTTTTTCATGAACTAATAAAACACGTACAAACAGGTCTATTAATGAAGTATAGAATATACACGG
The DNA here is from genome assembly GCF_000696155.1 of Zootermopsis nevadensis. The sequence continues at coordinate 160,298 of NW_019059572.1, forward strand.
GGCAACTGAAAATACATTAGATAAGTCACCCTCCCGTTTTACCGAAATTCATTACAGGGAGCGCAACAAGTAAGAATGTGACATACTTTTTTGGGGGGCCTGTGGCCAATGAAGGTGCCCTTCATTTTCATGCAAGGCCTACCGATTTTCTGATCGATAATTCCAGCAGGATTTATAGTTCGTCTTGTATGTTGTCGATGCGTAGATCATGTATCGGCAGTATTTCAGCTGTTGTGGTGGTCCTATTATTTAAACGAGATCTGTTTGTAGCTCGGCATGAATATGTAACACGTAGTTAAACGTATCTTGGACAACCAGCTGTAGTTTCTGACATTCTTTCATGATGTACTAGAGACGTCGTCTCTGAAGAGTGGGTCACCACCTTGTCCCTCACAGATCTCTTCCACACAGAAAGAAAAATTCGGAATAAAGCCCGTTCGGTGCATTGCCTAGTGCTTAGGAGGAACACCCCACTTCAGCTGTCGGCCTAATATTAAAATTGTAGTTAAAATGCAGGGGTGCCTCATAAACTTGTCTGTGGTCCATCTCTGTTTCCTAGGATACCTGTGTGACGCTAAGAAGATGCCTGCCCTCTTGGATGCTGCGGTCGTGTAGTCTCGTAGCAACTGACAGACGTTAGATGATGGAGGCAGCAAGCGCGTCTGAAACGTCGGTCAGTTTCTGCGAGACTACACACCACAACAACCCAGAAGACAGCCATCTTCATGATTATAACTTTTTTTTGTAAATTGTGAACCAATTCCTAATAAACACTTATTGAGAAAAGTTTCTTAGATTTCTGACGCGAACTGAAATGCTTTAGGACAGCATAATGTCAACATCGATGTTTTATTTCGTTTATGTGAACTCCTCTTAATCCAGAGGCATTTTATCGTCAGGTAGCTTTAAAAATTCTACAGGTCACAGTGTGCTCAAAAAATCTTTTGTAATAACATTTATATAACCAGCGTTACCGCATGATTAACTTGCAACTTTTGCGAGATCCGGCTGCTTTTTACTCAGCCGAGAATGTGAAAAACATCGTTTGAAGTGAAACTGGCTTCAGTAATGAATGAGAAAAATAAAAGACATCGAACCTTTTCCTTGTGCACTCATAAAATAACTGTAATGTTCTGGCTTCACCCCGAGACTTCTCTTTCAGGGTCCGAAATAAACTCCGCACTCTTTTATGAGCTCGAAGGGTGGTCCTGAGATGTAATTTTGTTCTTTTGTCGTCAGTCCCAGAGCATTATGCATTTGCGAACTAAAAGTTCGGAAGATTGTCATATTGTGTTAAGTGACGCCGTGGTCAGCTGTAGACGTCATGTAACGTCGATTGACATCTGATTTAAAATTTGAGGTTCCCACGGCTGTATGTAGCACGAAGATGGCAGTCTTTTGGGACGTCATTTTGCATGTTCTTCAGTGTTAATAACTTCGTGAAGTGTATTTCTTTTATATGGTTAGGGGAAGTTCGGGTAATATGACGCTAACCACCAACTCTTGTTCCGAAGTAGATTCTTCTTTGGGAGGCCATCATATTAATTTGTTCGTGAAAAACTCAAATCCTTAATCACAAGGAATTCTTTGCTCATAACAGGGTGTCTAGAACACTTAATAACAAATGACGATGTGTGGTTGAACTGGAGCGCGTCATTCAATGTCCTCTAGTGTGTGGCGTATTTCTGTTATTATTTATAGGGCATTTACTTCCATGTACCCAAGACAAACCTTGCCCCTGAGGTACATAGTGTAGCATCTGCTTCTAAAATACATTATTTTTTTAAATACATGTTACATGTAATATATACTATGTATTTTACATCAGCGTCTTTCGAATTATGTATGATTTTCCTAGAATGGCGATTTTCTGAAGTTCCCCGATGTCGTGTTCACCCGGGGCGTTGGACAATTTTTTTTTAGTGACAGTTGCAGTTGCTTTCACTTTATTATTATCATTGCTGTTGTTGTTGTTGTTGATAAGAATATTTGACTAGTCGTAGTCTCTGTTATAGAGTTGTCAGTTTTATGTAAAAATGTTAATCAAAATGAATAACAACGTGATAGTGATTTACAATGCGAATGCTTCTGGAATCTTCTGCGTACAATACAAAATTAGAGCTAGAAATTTTACGTGCGGATTATGGTCTTTTGCGTTGTGACGCCGTGTAGCTTGATGTAGGTTATTGTTTCAACTTATATCTTGTCTTCCCCTAAGCGCCTACATGGCGTATAGCTGACAGCCTTACTTTACTTTACTTATTATTTCAGAATTTTAGAGGACCACAGCAAGTTAATTGGATTAGCGTCGATTCTGGACCCGTAATTACAAATCCTGTCCTGGTGTCATTTTATGAGCTCAGTGTTTCAAATAGTTTCTGTGCCAGGTGTGGGGAGTCTTGTAACAAAGTACCATGCACTGAAACAAAGCTGTAGGCCTTAGTGCGGTTGTACACGAAAACAGTTTCACGTTTTTCTCAGGTTACCATCCGCGTTATCGGTCAGTCCCGTTCACACTGCGACGTCATCGCTGTAGATCTTTGATTCGTGAATGTCTGCAGACGTAGTGTTGTGCATGTGAAGGTCTAAATACGCCACTGATAAGAATGTCGTGCCAGAAGGTGAGGCGTCTGTTGTTGGAACAACCTCTGCGTCTCGACCAGACCTTTGTCTAACTAGATGGGTGTTGAGGTGCCGGGTGGAGCGAGCGATCGAGGGGGTGGGTGGAACGGAGCACTCCGAGGAACTGTTACAGCAAAGAGTAGTAAAAAATAAGGATTTCTCGCTAACTCGGTGGAAATTTTGAAGTGTTATGAAGGTGCGGGGAGAAAGGGAGGAGGCCAGTGAATGGGCGAGGATATCGCAAGCCACGGGTGGTAACGTGAGAGTTGCTGTATTTTCAGTTTTTTTGTCGGTCATTTCAGGTTCTTTATGGAAGAACTTAACTTGTGAGTCGCACACTAAGTTCAAAGAAGTGCTATTTTATGGAAACAACTGAATGTTAATAAGTGTTAGTGTTTCTCAAGACGTTTGCCGAGTTGTAAAATAAGAAATATTCGACCAGCAAACGAAATTATTTCTTGCCAAGTAGAATATTTTGACCTAAGACTGGGGAAGTAACAAAAGAATGTTGAAATATAAGTAATAAGAAGCTCTTGAGGTCTCTGCTATCATTCTAAGTTTGTGGATGTTCCAGGAGGCGGGTAACTCCGTCAGTGTAATGACTAGGCTACGCACTGGGCGACAGGGGTTCGATTCCCGACACGGCATTGTCCCCCCCTCTTTTCTGTGGTTTTTATCCGTCTTTCACGTCGTGAGGTCTTGTCGGTGTTTAGCAGTGTGTTGGTGGAACGCTTCGAAAATTCTGAATATGAAGGCGGCACGTTCCTCAGACGTTTTGATAACCACTTACAAGATCACACGGCGTCACAACCCAGAAGACCGCTGTGACACTCTCAGATGTACGCGAAGGTGCTGTTACGATGACTGTTTGCAGCCACCATTAAAGAAAAACCCTGTCTGAGCGATAGAACACTTCGGGGCGGTTCCATTAATGGACTGAAAAGTTTGGGACTAACTTTCCATTACTGAGTTGAAAGGTAATCTTGTATCTTAATTCTGTGCCGCGTGTTCAAGGCACTTTTACACTCCCCGAAAAAAAACATCACTTTAGTTGCAACTGGAGAAAAACTCCCTTCATATCATTAACCCTTCAACCTAGTAACAGATTATACATTTACCTGCCTGACGGATGGGGTGCTCCTGTACCCAGGATCGATTTTTTTTTACTAATGGTAGAGTAATGTTATACGTAGTTGGCGTTATAATGAGTTTTCCGTAGTCACTCAGGACGTGAGTTGAATTTAAATGCAACTGATTTGGAACATTTTTGTGTCGCTTATATTTACGATGTGGATTATGTATGAGACGATTCTCCTTTATAAGTAACTGTTAATTATTAATGAATCCGGTTCAGTAATCAGTCAGAAAAACTTGCTCTGCTGTTGGGGGCGAACTTTGCGTCAGAATTTTACTGTGAAACAATAATTACCGTTGTAAATTAACCATCAGGTGTAAATATCTGTTGATTTTTTTTTTGAACTTCTAAGAACATTTCGATTATTACCCTAAGATTCTCTCATCCAGACTTCCCTCTCGTAGCGATTTGGAAGGAAAAATGGACAAGTTAGAACTCTAGTATTGTACAACTAGCGACATTTTAAGTTTTTCGTTTTCTTTAGTGACCGAAATTTTCCGTGAACAGTACTTCGTCATTGTCGAAATTATAGAATCCAAGAACTACATCGTTTCTTGTTGGTTTTTCACGGTTCTTGGGTGTGTTTTCTTTACTATTTTAGAATTTTGCTAAGTTTGCTGTACCACAAACTACTGGTGACCCGTCATATTGCTGGCGGTCATGACCTACATACCGATTCTTACAAAATTACTAAATAATCTCATTGAAACTGAACGTATTCTTCAATTAACAGATGATCCTGGAAGCTATGCAACACGTATAGCTTCATTGTTTCGCCTTTTTTGTTCCCGTGGGTGGAATTCGTCCAATGATACGAAACAAGGCTAACAGACGTGAATCACTTCTCAAAAAGTTTTCGGGCTCTGTAGCTTATACGAATCGTTATAAAAACTATCCAGACTTAAATACTCGAGATCAAATACCAGTTGTTATGGATCTGCAGGTCATCAGCATGACAGGAAAAAGAGTCTTCGAGGACATACGAAAGAAAGCGAACACCTTGTGGCCTTGATATTAACTTTTGTTGGTCGTTTTTTTTTCGATTGTCAGACAATAACAATACACGTTGTTGGAAAAAGGTAAGCCACTGAACACAGATGCAATAAGGATTTGAGGCTGGGCTTGACAAGTCTCAAGGCCATTCGGAAACATTTAACACCTCAAGAAAGATATCGTATGTGTTATCTTCAAAAGAGATCCTGTTAATAACATTTTGGTCAACATTGTTTCCTCTGCTAAATTTTATATCACTGAGTTTATTCGCAGCAGAATTTTGTTTATTCATAGCTTATTTAACGACGCTACAGCGTTGAATGCAAGTTTAGTAGTGCTCGTGGCCTAATTTAAGGTACTTATCCCTGCTGGTTGCCTGGAGGGACTGAGGAAAACGACGAGAAACTCCAGTCAGTATAGCCGATCCCCGGGATTTGAACCCAGGACCTCCAGAATACGAAGCGGAGACGTTAACGACGACAGTGGTAGCTGCAGTTTCTGTCTGAGCAATTTTCAAATTCCTCATGAGTGGTATTTTGCGTGCGGGCGAATTTTTGTGTCAAAATGGATGACGCAGTCACGCAAACAGGAGTTCTGTGCGGGCGAGGTCACGGTGCCTGGTTCAGGGTGGCGGACGGGGTTCATTACTAATTGACTGCCCCTGCACACATCGCAACCAGGACCACAGCGCACTAAATCGCAGTTTTTTTATATCTTGTGGCAACGTCTAGTTCCGTTGCGTGCGGAACAGGCCTAAGGTACTTATGCGAACTTCACTACTTAGCTTGAAGTCGCTGGACAGTCAGTTATTTGAGCTGATTCGATTACTTGTGTTGTAACAAAGCGATGATTCAGTGTCTCTAACTAAGGCTTATCCTCAGATAACACATGAGTGGATTGAAGCAGTGGCTGAATGACAAGGGAAAACCGATTTCCTTCGAGAAAAATCTTTACCAGTGTCACTTTGTACACCACAAATCCCACATGGACTCCCCTGGGCACGAACTCGATTCTCCGCGGGGAGGGGAGGAAAACAAAAGGCCGGCGACTCACCGCCTGAGCTATGTTACAGCCTGGTAGCCGGTTGCCATCTTCAGGTAATTGATTCTTGGTGTCTCCGTGCCACGTTGTTCGAATCCTTACGACCTTCCAGATGTTAAACTTGTGACATATTTCACTGTGGCTCTCAGCGAAGTCGAGTTGCATGGTGCGCGGTAATCCGTACCAGCCCCTTCTGGTTACGAGTTTCAACCCTAATGTGACACGCATAACTGCAGGGCGGAAGTCTGCACGTCTGTCTGTCTGTCCTCTGTCCCAAACGAATCGTGGCCCATATAGGAAGTCAGTGAATTAGACCAAGGCGGTCGCAGGATACAGAATGACAAAAAGTATTTTAATGTAGTTTGTGTTTAACATTTAACTAATTGATTACGTCTACAAACATGAGCAATTTGTAAATGCCTTTACACACATAAATCTAATTGTAAATCGAACATTTCGATAGAAAGAGCATCATTTTAATATATTTTAAATATTTTAAATATTAAATGTTAATTGTAATAATAATATTTTAATATTTAATAAAATATTTTATTGTGATTAGACGGTTAAAATTAAACACACACATAAATCTTCGTAAAACAAAACTTACCTTCATAGAAAAATGTATTTATTTTCACCGATAACGGGTAACACAAATGTGTAATTGGTTACTGCAAGTGTAAATGTTTCTTAATGAAGAAAGGTAAATTAAAAAAAATACTTTTTTCTAATGTTCTATTCATTAAAATTTTGTTCTGGAATTTGTTTGAGAAACAATATTCGCGTCTCATATCGGAAAATAAAGACCTGTTGACAACAACTTATACGCAGAATAATGCAAAAGTATTATCCCACTGGAATAAATAGCACTGAAAAAATAAAGAAATAAGAAAGATAATATAAAATTAGAACTTAAAATGCGTTTTATTTCGAAATGTTTTCCTGCGCACGTGAGCATCCGTTAGTTTTGTCCTGTTCTTTTGATCATGTAATTATATAGGGCATGTATACGTAGGTATAGGTATCGTGTATATCCATAATTACAGTGTGTGGTCGGATGATAATGAATAATTAATAGGGCGTGATATGGAATGAAGATTTTTTTTTACAATATAACATTCATATGGACGAACTGAATAAGTTTAAGAGATTGTCTGCCGAGTGAACACGAGGTTCGTTACTGCACAGATATCAGACACTGCTCGGATACTTTTTCTAAGCATTTCGTTGCTTAGTATGGCAGTTATACATTTTTGAACACCCTGTGATGCGACATGTATTTTGGAACCGGCGTTCCGTTGTCGAAGCGTGTCATGTCTCAATCAATTTCCCTCTCTTGGATCACGTCTGTCGTAAGACCTTCACCTTCTCACGCTGCAGCAGTAATTGTCCTATCAGTCAGCCTCTCGGGTCCACCAGCTTCTATCTTTTTATTCTTCCGTTCGTTTTGATCAAGTGACCCACAAATCCAAATCGATCCTTCAGGGTGTGTCCTCTATGACTTTCTTCCGGTAATGGGAATTTGGTTCACGGCTCATAGTTTTATTTCAGACGGACTAAAAAACTACCGGTAAAATAATTACTTTGTTATATTCTAGATTTACTAACAGGTTTTAATTATAAACTATTATCTGCACAGTTTCAGCCAAGCACTGAGCATCATATATTCAGTAAAGACGTGTTTCGGCGTTTGCTGTCATCTTGAGGCAATTTTCTGAAAACGTTTGTCAACACTGAAGCATGAAATATTATCAATTCAAGCCCCATCGTTTCGGAGGTCTTCTATGTCTCCATCATCAGGAAATGTGATGGTAACTGCTGTTGGTTAATTTGTGTACACATCCCATAAAAGCTTTGTATAATTTATAATTACATTTGAAACATCTTCTTTATATCTCTGATTATGTAATTATACAAGTATTTTCCTATTTTTTATTTAGCCTTGTTTTAATAGAGACTTTTTTTTTACTAGAAGTTTTAAATTGGTCAGTACAAATCGCCAGTTAGGTTGGTCGCACTGTGCGCTCGTGTTGTCCTGAAACGCTGCATTGTGGGTTCGTATCCAGCTCTGGGCATGAAAGGACGTGTTCATGTTCCTTGCGAGTGGCCGATCCGTTGGAATTGTGAGACGAAACAGGCCAGAAAGTCTAATCTGCGAATTTTAAAACAAAGGTTACATGGATTGATCTAGTCACGAAGGCCAAAATGTGAGGACCTGCTTGGCATTTGATGTGATCCCGGTTAACACCACTTATTTAAATTTATTTTGGGCAAGGTATTACTCAACTTATATATATATTCTTTTCTCTCGTAATAAAAATTCTTGATGCGCATTATCCACTCAAATTGGCCGTGTTGGCACAGTGTGATGGCCGTCAAGGTCGTCTGACTTCACTCCCTCGGCACCGCTTCCCCGAGGCCAACAGTAATGGCGACTGAAGATCTGATTACACTAGCCGCTCTGCGTGTGGACGTGGGTAAACTCAGTGGACTGTGGACAAATCTTGACTCTCGTTGAGCCTTTAGTTCGTCAGTTGGTATATATTTAAAATCCCTGCCTTCATACAAACTAGGTACAAAGTTTTTGAGTTTTTAAATAAGTTTATAATTAACCTGTAGCTGTGTTAACGTCCATAAACCGTTCTATGAAAGTAGGCAACGAGATACGATATTGAGTATCTATGATTATGTTATTTATTTAGTGTTCTGTCTGAGGACAGGTCCATATGAACAGGATCCTTCCATCCTTTTCTCGGACTGGGACCTGTTCATATACGTTCTTGGCAGATGATCCAGAAGTGGTTTGCCATTGCCTTCGTCTGTGTGTGAATGGAGTAATTGTTGGGATGCCACGGACGAAAACTCCGTG
>NW_019059572.1:172242-182846 GCF_000696155.1 Zootermopsis nevadensis
GCCTCAAATTCTACGCTATAAATTCTTGTTGTTTTATGGAAGTTTAATGTACATTATGTCTGATCTCCTTTAGGCTAATTGTATTTTTAAAAGGAGAATTTGGTCACGTGGTGCGCATAATAATAATAATTTACCAGTTCCAATCCTTATGTCTTCCCCTTAATAAAAAGTCCGAAACAGTCGAAATTTGGGAATAAGATGTTATATTGAAATTAATTTGGGAACTTCTGTAGCTGGCAGAGATATTTGTAGAAAAACTTTATAAACAACTTTCCCTCAAATGCTTCCATCTGTGTTTAGAAGAACTTACGAAGTTTACAGTTGCATAACTTCTCCTTTTTGTGTGTAAAATACACAGTAACTGAATAATGATATTTGCCACTTTGCGTAGTTTTAACACACAATACACACACTGGAAACGTCCTTGTGTTTTCCGCGTAAAATTTTGTGTGCCTGACTTTTTTCCCGCTTGAAAGAACCATATCCTGCCAGTATTATCACGTTGTAATGGTCAAAATTAGATCTGCTGAGATAATTTAATCATGCTATTTAATTTCTTATTATTTTATTAATCCGAATTTCTTTAATTTCTTTTCAAAATTTTAACTTTTCATAACTTTAATATGTCGAAAGTCAGTTTAGGCTTTGTGGTTCATTGTCACTCAGCAGATGAATGTTAGTGGGCAATGCAAGTCTAATACAATTCTGAAATCATCTTCTTGCGTCTAAAGCCAGTTAATATCTGTATTGTTCTCAACTAAATAAAGGAGTGTAAAATATTCAGCAGTAGCGGCAGCCTCTAGTTGTCGGCAGTTAACATGCCGTGAACAACCCGGAGAGATTCGAGTGTCTACCGAGGAGCGGCTCTAACCTTGATTTGACCATCACACTAATTGTAATAATTCCGTTTGTCTACGAAACCCTTAAAATCTGACGTCCCTCGGCTCGCAAAACAGCTGTAGCAACTTACGAGCCGCGTAGATGGAAGAAGGTACATTATACGTACTTAAAATCTGAATTTGGGGGTAGATCTTTCCCACCGAAACTTGTGATATTCGTTTTCATCGGATGACGACTTTCAAGCACTGCTTGAAGCGCTCTCTTGTGTTCTCTGCTCGATTGTCGCGTTCATAGCTTCGGGGTGGGTGACGCTGTCCCACGCTTCTGTGCGAGGTGCCACCAAGACAATAACCCAAGAAGCTCAGCGCGTTTTTGCATTCGGCGTTGTGCCTCTCCGCGCGTCCGTGTCAGAATGCTGATTCAGTACTTAACGATGTATGAGTTACGTTCATGAACATTTGCGTAATGTCCATCTAGACGATGCATATTCTCAGGACTTCGGTGGAGAGTTGTCAGCCACAAGGAGAAGTGCGTGGTTACTTCTTAAGTGTTCAGTGTGAAATGCGTTCAGTACAAGAAAAATATTTTATTAAGTGGTAATTGAGGGAGTGGCTTTCGCCGATATCCGTGATGCTGACCAATCGCCTCCATCTAGTGCCGAGGTTGAGAATTAGTCGCCTCTCCCCCCCCCCCAAGCGCCTGAATGGCGTGTAGCGGGTTACCTTTACTTTTTTTATCACTACGATTACATACTGACGAACGAACGTACCTAAGAAAACTCATGCATATTGGAAATCCTTTGTGTTTACGTTTATCTGAGGAATTGTAAGGTTTTGTTTTGGAATTAAGTTGCTGTGTTCTCTGTTCCACAGTATAACTGGAAATTCTGCTGCTTCCCTTTTGTTCTCTTATTTTACCTCACAGGAATTCAATATGGTGATTGTAAATATTTATGAACAATGTTTCATCTGACTCCAACTGACGATCGAATTTTTTGTTGTCTGATTTCGGTCGGCTTCTGTCTTCCCGCACAGAGCGAAGTTAAAGAATCATAAATTAACATGAAATGACTGCTATCTGCTTCTTATTAGAGGCACAGAGTATCTGTATTCCTTTATTGTTTGTTTCTAAGTGATCTTAAACTATTAGTACTTTTACTCAGAGACAAATAGGTTTTGAATATTTTCAGTCAACTGGACTGCAGACTTTTTATTCCGTATTCGTTTTTAACCGGTATTTGTTAAATGACTCCAGCATTTACAATATTTAATATTATACCATAACAAATTTCTGTCATCCTTGTGACGTAGACTGTATACTATGGAAGTATTTGAAAATTAGGTCCTTTCAATGCGCCGGATGTTCATACCATAAACAATTTCGAGCTGAAGAATTCAGCACCACACAGTGAAGACGTAAATTGTCTTGAAGTTTAATGCAGTATTCAGATTGATATTTCAGGTTCTGACGGCGACATGTGTGAAGATGACTGTCTTGTGGAAAGTTGCGTCTTATAGTCTAATAGATATTCTCTGAAGTTTCGGAGGAACTGCCTCCCGTCATCAGGACGATAATTTACAGCAATGGAACTACAGAATATTTCGTAATCGTCTCCGTTATATAGACAGGTTCTGTGTCACTTTTGCATTTTGATGCTAATGGCAGCTGCTAGGATTGAACTGGGGGTGTTTTGAATGCCATGCTTGAACGGCGACCACTTCCGAGTAGACTTTGTGCTTTGCCGAAGAACGCATTGAAGCACGGACTTGGGTTGATTTCGGCTGGAGGCGGTTGCAGTGTGACCGCACTGACGGAGACAACGCTGACGTCACCCTAGCTCGAGGGAGTCCGAATTTTCTCGAGTGTGATCACAGAGCGCCCGTGAGCCCTGGGCCCTGAATCTTTCCACACTTATTTCAGGGGAATGTGAAATTGAGATGTTCTCTGGACAGAATACTGTAATTTACATCGGAATGCGACCCTGTTTGTTCACCCCCGGGCATGTGTCGACGAGAAATAATACCTAGACTCCGAGTAACCGGGAGTGTAATCCGTGGCTTCTCAGAGAGTCCTCCGGTCGTAACCATGCGTCTGTATCGTGGAACGGACCTATCTGTTCGTACAATTTATTTGCGGGGAACTTGGTGAGACTGGACGACAACGGGTCATGAATCCGACCAACTACACGAAGCTGGAGGAATCGGGTTCTTTTGCGGCCCTGGATTGCGAACAGGACAGCGAAAGCTGGCGCCCCTGATAGGACAAAGCTAACTCAGCGGGTGTTGTTTGGGGTCGTATTAATCGTCTGACCATCATCTTTGAGTAACAGAAATGCGAGGGAATTGTGTCTTTGTAAAGACTTTTGTTCCAACTTGTTCTAAAAGAGCGATTTCTGCTAGGTTTGACCTGAGGTGATGGGCGTTAGGTTAGGGGTTTGCAAACTACGATCCGCGATTCGACCGAAATTGTTATGATAGTGTTAATGTTTACGAAGTGAGAATTTTCGGATCCCAGGTCTTGTTTACTACTGTAAGTTGCTGTATCCCGCTCTTAAACTCAATTACTTCGTGGTACCTGTTACTGGAGGCAGAAACTTGACTACTGCATTCAACAGTTGATTTGATAGTTCGTGTCTTATTTGGGGGACGCATAGTTTGTAAGCCGCGATTAGATTCCGATTGAATCATTCATTACGACCCATTCTGTTCAACAACGCACCATCGTCAAAAACTTAATAGAATTGAGTCGAATCTGTTAATTTATTAATATGTACGACATCAGCCAATCATGGAAAGTTACAGCCGAGTACTGGCTAATAGCAGTTCGTTATTGAGTCTGTTTGTTTGTTACGTGGGCCCGTTGGCGTCCACAGTTTCAGAGACAGACTCTCGTCTTGTTGCAACACGAATAATACGCCTTTCAGCTGACCGATGGTAGAACGAAACAGAAAAGCTGTTATTTAAGGAACAGTAAGAGGAAATTAAGGCAGTTGGCCACGATCTTTTCCACGTCTCGAGGTTCCGCTGTTACCGGATCAGTAACGGTTCATTCAAAAGTTTCGTTCAAGGTCTCCCTGATCGTCGATCCCATTGGTGGAAGAACTCAGCGTCGCCTTTCGAAGCTCCGTTCTGCCGCGGATCTGCACAGTTAACGAGCGAACGGGTTTGATTCCGTACTTTTGTTCCTTTGGCCACGTGTCCGTTTCGTTATGAGAGCTGCCAGGTGCATTCCAGAGAGGATGGGTCTCAGGAGAGCGGTGTTGCCACGTTGGTCTTTACAGCGAGACACCTGGGAGATGAAATGAGTAAGGGAGTCTTTTGAACAGTTTAGTATTACGGGAAAATTTTTATTAATTACAACTTAAGCTAAAATACTATGACTAAGAGTCAGTCTAATTTTATCTTCTAAATAACATTTATCGCTGTTTAGGATTTGAGGTTTTCACGGCTGTGAGTTTGAAGATGGCTGTCCTCTGGGTTGTTGCGCCGTGTAGTCAGTTACGAGTTTGTGGACGTTTCAGAGGTGCTTATGTGCCAGTTATCGCCCTGATGATGGAGGCAGTAATCACCTATGTAACTTAACAGACTACACGGCGAGCAGACTCAATTTTCTGTTAACGTCCAACTTTCGGATCTCTATAAAAGAATAAGAACGGCTATTATGCAACAGTTTCAGTAGTTCTAAGGTTTCCCTGTTCGGACTCTGTACCTCGTAATTGACTTCCGGAGTTTTCTTTTTATTTCAATATCTCGTCGAAGTTACGTCGAGATCGTTGGTGAAGTCTGGCCTCTGCATATCTAATTTGCATAAATAAACCGCCCCTTATTTAGCCACCACGAGTTAAATCGTTCGTGGGCTGTGTTGTTCCAAATACGCTGCGTACGTAAAAGCAGAGTCACCCTTGTGCTTATGCAATACATCATGGCTTCGTTATTCTCTCTGTTCGATCCGATAATATTTACTTCGATGGGGCGTGTTTCGTAATAAACACGTGCCTTTTTTAATCTGCTAACGAGGAACCGCATGCGACGTGATTGAAGGAATACTTAAGAGGCTTTTTTATCTAAGCATTCGTATAAATAGCTTTCATTTAGGAGTTCAAATGTTAATTGCCGTAGCAATTGAAGTAAAAAAAAGGCTCCACTCTTCATTACAACTGTCAATAGCCTGTCTCTAAGAGCTGCATTAACATTCCACTTTCATCTGGTCTTGTGTTCCATTTTGACTTTTCCCCGTTCTCGTACATTCGATTCTGGCTTGCACGCACGCACGTGCGTGTGTTATGTCAGTACCACACGCGTTGTAGCGTCGAATGATTACTAAATAATGAATTGCGAAAAATATGAAAGGAAAAATCTCGATCAAGTCAGCCGTTTACTCTGAAAATCGTACCAAATCCATATATACAGAATGCACACTCAGTCACTGTTACAGTGGGTGGTACATATAGTTACCAACTGAGCTTTAATGGGTTAACAGTTGGTGAAGTGCCTCAACTCTTCTTATTATTCTTTTGTTTTGTCAGAAACTGAGTCTGGCAGTAGCAAGTAGGCCTGTTACCTTCAGGACTTTGAAATAATTAAATTTTGAGTTTAAACACGGGTGGTAAATTTTAAAATACTGTTTTGTACATGTAATTTCTGTCGTCCCATAACGTAGAACGGGACGGAATCGGGGGGGGGGGGGGGGGCTGTAATTCTAATGCCCCCTCTAACAAGTTTTATATTCCAGCAGACCTTACGTGTCTCAAGTGTAGGTCAGATCACGCGAACTGATATCAAAAGCACGGCAAAGTAAATAAAAGTCAAAATATATTCGGTACTTCGGGTGTATTCTTTATAATTAAGGATGCTAATTAACGGTAAATCTTAACCGTTAATGTCTTTGCAAAACTTCAGCTAGCGTCTTCTTTCAGAACAGACGTCTGTATACAGTCAGAAATATTTTTAAAAAAATCAGCGCTCAATGAATCGATTCACGAGTTTCGTGCCCAGTTCTGAGAACCACTCCAGAGGAACTGCCGGATCAATGATCCTGTTATACGTAATTGAACCACAGACGTCAATTGCTCTCAACAGCTGCCACTAGACGTCGTATGAGCCTACTTTTATTTCCCTATTGAATCAGTTAGGGACTGATTGTCACGTGGTTTACTTCCGGAATGCCTTAGAACTTCTCTTAAACCGACCTCGTTTGTTGGTGCTTGAATGATATTTCCAACTAAGAATTGTAGTAGCTACGTAACTTGACATGATATGTGACGTTTTCTAAACCCTTACGCCTTTAAACATTTCTAAACAAACTTTAATATTTATTCCGTGATTCTTCGTTGGCTCGGACAGAAAAGATCAAACTGAATAACAGGGCAAACATCTGAATTTGAGCTGGTGGTTTCGGTAGGACGTTGTGTTTAAGGAAACTGAAAGGCAGGAACGTTGAACGTAGTAATTATAGGAATTCAGTATCGTCTACACAAGTGTGAGGTTTAAATTCAGGAACCTAGGCGTTTGCGTGAGAGAACAAATAGGCTCATAGGCCCTACGCAAGTCTTAATTTTTCAACAGTGGTAATATATTGAATCTCTCTGGTAAATTGGAAGTTTTACTGCAGCCTTGGCCACAGTCGATCTAAATCTGTGCCTTTGCTCAAGTGAAAATAAATGCCTCTCCCCCGTATTTTTGTATTGGCAATGTTTCGACGAAGTCTTAGAGTAAAGTGTTGGTTGCTGTGTTCACGAATACCTAAGTAATTTCTGGAAGAGAGTTTCTTATAAGCTGGTTGTGGCGCTGCTGTTCAGGAGATTTACCGTGCGTTACGGTTACCCCCCCTGGTTTATCAGCTTGTTAACAAGAAAACACCTGCAGCTATCATTCTTAGCCAGTTGAATCCAATCCACATCCTCACAGCCAGTTACTGTAACCCTTTAAAGGCGTCCCGAGAACGGATACATTGGCATTAGAAATTTAGAGCATTTGAAACCGTCAGCAAGACGGAATTTGCCTTCTGTGTGTCTGTTACTATGGATTTTTTTTTGTTAGTCCGTGAAAGAGACTTGTTAATATTAATCCCGCGTCTGCTTAGGTCTTGTAAGTGGTCTCTTTCCTCCAGGATTTCAGGGTCTACATTTTACATGTATCGTCGTCGGGATGCGAGTTCCATATCCCGTCACATTATTACCCGAATTATGTTTGGTTGACAGCAAAAACCATATTTTCGACCAGATAGCTCGCAACCTTTCTCCCACAGGTTCCAAGGAACTCGGAACCCACCTGATGTTGTACGCACTTCCTGGTACTCGGTCGCGCGTTAAGTGGGACTCCGTGCATAATGAGGATCTTTAACGAGACCAAGTTCTGTTGCGTTGAAGGTGTCGTCAAAGGATTGGCCAGCAAAAGCCAAAGAAACTGTCGCTCTACAGAAGTTTGTGTGACTCGAATTATGCAGGTTTCCGTCAAATAGTTTAATTTCCGAACCCGGCATTCTGTGTTCAGGAAAGAATTGTCTTTAGAGGTGGGCGATGCTCGGACGCAGGGGAGCAATGGACCAGAAGGAGTTGTGTGGCAACAGTGCGAGCTGAGGGCGAGGTTGCAGGAGCCAATAGCAGTCAGTGTGGATGGTTTGCCGTGTGCGAGCAGGGAGCCGTGGTTATAACTGCTATGGCATTGGCCGAGTACGCAGGCGCACGGCGTACGTGGTGTTTTGCAGTCTCGAGACGCCCACACAGTGTCAAGGAACAGCGGCTGTTCAACTCGACGACGTTTTCTTCTGTCGGCGATTAGTACATCCGAGTGTAAACAAAAGTTGTTCTGTGTCCGTGGGAGGACGAGTTTGATGTAACTTTTGAGCTGCGGTCTATCTCTGCATTGCACTTTGCATACGGAACCGAAATTCGTGTTAATTATAGTCTGACGTAATGAATTACAACACAACTTTTTTTAACATTTGATTTGTAATTAGGTTTTGTATACGCGTTTAGGTGAGACGAGTGCTCGTACATCTTAAACGTAAGTGGGGCAGAATCTAAGTGTCTTGGGGCTGTGTGGTGGACTTTCCCAAAAAATAAGTAGGATTTGTGCGCGTGGTTGATTGTGTCCTGGACCGACGCCAGCAAGCCTCCCGCCGTCGTCGTCGTCTGCCCAACGTCATGCCAGCAGATCGCCGGTTCGAATCTGTGTAGCAGTTCTGGGATTTTCTGAAATTGAAAGGGAATTCTTTGTATAAAAAAAGTGTCACTGAAGTTCTGTGGCCTTGGCAACGCTCTGAAGAAGCAACCCTTCACTTCCTGCGAAGGTAAGTGGCAGTTCACTTACCTTGGATCGGAATATTGAGATCAATGACTTCGTATGTGTAACCGGGGCTGTAACATAGATCAAGACGACAGATGAGTGCGAAAAATTTTTCGAATCTGATTTTGACAGAGAACCAAACAAGAAATCCAAACTCTTCTCGGTTCTTTGTGCTTCGAAGCAAAAGATTTAGAGCGATTTGTAAACGCCCGGAAGAGATCACTCACATCTCGCCTCCCGCATCTTTAATTCTACCACGATGATTTAATTTTGAGTGCGTTTTAATTCGCTTCATGCTTCGAGTCTTTCGTGAACAAAAATTCCTGTCTCTGACTGAATTTGTTGACATTGAAGCCGTCCTACGAGTCGTTTGCCCCCAACATAACTTCTTTCTCCGTCCGTCTGCTTCCATGTTTCACTAAGTGGAGTCTTCGAACAAGGAAAACCATTTAATTACACAGGTTTTCAAATCTAAACGCTCTTGGAGCAAATGCGCTTACATAATCAAACCTTCCGTTTGTAATTAAATTTACGTCTTCCCAGACATTTCAAGTAGGAAATTGTTCAGTCCGTAACGTTCCTTTCAATGGTGAGAACGATTGTGTCCAAATCAGAGTAAATTATGTTTTCCAGATGAACGTCGTCTCTGCTGTGGAGAACTAGACCCTAACACGTGTTGTTAAATCTTTTTATTGATCGAAATTAGTGTCTGGACGTCGTACTACGAAATTCGGCCATTTTATTACAAGTCGCGCCTACCATCAGCGAAGCTTAAAGGCCGGGGAGTCCCCATGTAGAAGTTTAGAACCGGAATTATGTTCCTTTACAGATGTAGAGCGAAGTGAGAACGTGACAACGCGCTCCAGGCCGAATTCCGAATTCGTAGCCGAAATATAATTTTATTTATAACACAGGTGCATTCTGCCATGTCGTCATGGCAACCTTATCTTTAATTGTGTGTTACACAGACCAGTTTTCTTAGCCACTGCTTATTACTCTTACGCAGAGACCAGCTGGGTACCGGGTAAGATATTAATATGATATTGTGGTGCACGTCTCGTGGGGTAGACAGACGAGTGTGACCAATGGCGGAGCAGGTTTACCTGGGGGACACGAAGTCGGAGAAAAACCTACGTCACTGATCTTGAAGTCACTCCGCCGTCTAACCGCCTGAGCTACTGACATTGCAGTAAACGGAATATTTGAGATTGATAAAACCAAGGACGATGGGATGGGTGTGTCGTGGTCAGTCATCAGACTCCCGCACTCACCGATTAATATATAAGACGAACTGATTTGTTTGGGTCACTTATTTCAACCTCGATGGTTCTTGATGGAATCAGATATTCGCCATAAACCTCTGTAGGCAAGTCCTCCGTTGACTTTGTTAACGAAAACTGAATCAAGTGTCTCGTCTCGTCTCACGCCTTCGGAGTGGTCGCCTAACCTTGACAGTTATCCAAACCTTTAGTCTGTCTTGTCTTTGCTCTCACACATCGGTTATTAATATACGCTGATTCTTGAGCCTTCAGGCCTGATTCGATTAAGATCGGTCTGAAACGACGAGTCCTGAGACGTAATGTGACTTGTTGGAGGGGAGATTAGATCGACGCTTTGTGTGGCTTCTACGTACACACGATAACATAAGATAATGCAAACGTACGTCCGTGTCTCGAGCGGGAAATGGGACCTTTGATCCCCAGTGTAAGAGTACGCTCGGCCACTGCCGCTGTAACAATTTCTTTTCAACTTTTCTGCCTTGTCTGGAAGAAGTCAGTCACAGTAGCTTCTGCCACGTAAAATTAACTTTATAATACTTTCTATGCAGCGGAAAGACTGACTGGGGGATAAGCATTGTCGATTCTTGAAGGTTTTGCAATGTTTTGCAGGGTAAAATATCTCTGTAGGAAGCCCTTCTTGAGGTCTTATGACTCGGAGGTAGAATTTGGCCCGAGTTCGAAGTTTATCTTCAGATATGTTACCCGCACTATCGTATCATTAAGGCTTTCTCGCTTGATACCTGCGTGCGAAACGAATGGCTGTAGATATTAAACGGGGCGTATTAAGGCTTTGACCGGGATGTTCTTTTGTTAAATCTTATGTGGTACCGCCTGATTCGACTTCTAATGGTTAAGTGAAGTGTTTTCTTCGCGGTACGGTCTGGATTCGTAAATATTATGAAGACGAGCTTCGGCTTCAAAGGGTTAACCAGCTGATTTTCGTAATGGTGTGGTGTAGTGTTTTCTTCGCGGTACGGACTGAATTCATAAATAATATTCAGACGATCTTCGGCTTCAAAGGGTTAATACATGTTAATTTTAATGTATACATGGCAGTAATCCGTATATGAATTATTTAACGACGCCCAAAGGACTTCTGATGTTATTTTGACGTTTAAGAAAAGGTGCAAAGATATCGGATGCCGGGCTTCTAAGTGGTATCTCGAACTTTTTCCTTGGGGGGGGGGGGGGGGGGGAG
>NW_019059572.1:182871-210263 GCF_000696155.1 Zootermopsis nevadensis
TCAAGACGGTAGGATTTTTTCCGGAGCCCGAATGTGTCACGAGCTTAAGATGAGCCCAACTTATGAATAACTTTTTCTCTGCGTAAATAGAATGTTCCGAGAAAGCCCGAAATGTTCTGTACGTTTGATCGCTACCATTTGAACCATCACCAACCCGATTGGAAGGTGACGTAGCTTATCCTTAAATGTTTAACAGAATTCGTGCCCTTCCCTATAATTCATTTCGAAATGTCAATTTGCCAGCTAAAAAGTGTTGACTCGTAATACAGAGACGTGACGTAAATTATTTCGTTTACACATTCTTTAATTTGAAATGCCACAGCGTTAAAAACTCTCCCGATTTGAATCTATTATAAATTTGTTTGCATTCGGTTTCACCAATCACCTAGGGTATTTAATGTCAGGGCAATTGCGATATAGGCCTATTTCCGGCTATGAGAGTCGAGGCGTTGCGTCCTTAACCTCATAATACGTGTGGACGTAACCTAGTTTCGTTGCTTCAAGTTGGTATCTGTACAGGAAACAGAAGATTTGGGACACGAGGCTTGCAGGATCAAAACATGTGCTGCATTGTATGAATAGGACGTTCACACAAGACACTCATTTACAAGATGCAAAGACAATATTTGACTTTCTTTCAGTTCTTTAAGACGGATTCTTCCCCTCACAGCCAGTGTCAAAAGTAGGAGACATCTTCACTACCGTTCTGACATTCTTCAGTCGTGTTTACATTTGCTTACAGAACGAGTTTCAACATTCGGTAGTAGTTTTTGTGAACCAGCGCACAGGACGTCGAAGCAGGTGGACTGGGGTTCATTGTCATGTGCGATGTACCTCATATGTGGCGTATATCTTATGTTCCATCCAGTGAGAAAGAATGTGGCTGTTTCCTGGGTTGTTACGTCGCGTAATATCGTAGACGTTTCAGAGGTGTTTGCTGCGTCCATCATCAGGGCGATGCCTTTGTAAATTTATGCCAGACTGCACGGTGCAAGAACTCAGAAGTTTTGCGCTTTTCCGTACTGGTTTTACACAGGCACTCCGTCGTTCTGACGTAGACTAGATTATTGTATTTGCATGTACCAAGTTTCAGTGCTTGTAATTAAGAATGATCGCTGGGTTATCTTTGCGATGTGCAGTTGCAACTGACGAGTCGATCACATGTTCTTTTAGTCAGAAAGCCATGTTTGTCGTTCTCCTCGCACGAAGAGCCCCGAGAGTCTGAATGTGCCTAACTGTAAAGCAGTGTCATTCATGCAATTTTCGAACGGGCCAGGTCTTCAGCTCGGATCCAGTGACGATGATCTCCATGGAGACGGTAACTAACTTTTCTGGAACAATTGAATAACTCTTGGCTACTCAGGTAAGACCCGGTTCCAGGAATTAATTCATTGTTCGGTCGGTCAACAACGTGGCTCGTGCAGTTTGCAGGAATGTCGAGTTCCTTCTTACAAGAGAGGCGGAAGTCGCGAACTGAGATGGGCGAAATGGATGCTGTCGGTATATTATATCTGAAGGAAAATAGTCGGCCTATAGCCTATGGTTTTTTCTAATTTTTTTATGTCTTTGGTAACAACACCAGTATCTCTCCTTTGCTTATCTCGCGACGTTTTTGTCGTCTGCATAGTTTGAACAGCGTCCGTTGTGCCCACAGTTACATGATGGAGTGTGAAGAATTTCAAATGAAATGGTCGTGGCCTGATTTGAAATTCCGCCGGCTTCTGGGACAAGAATCGAACCTCGGAACTCCCGAATACGAAGCCTGAGTGGTAATTGTCTGATATCTGTGCCTGCACAGGACTGTTGGGCTTTTCTGTTGTTTTTATGTGTTACGTCACAGCGCATTTATGTTACAGTGAATTGTCGTATGAAATAATGTTTATAAGCTGCCAGCTTATGGGCAGATATGGAAGTATAAGAATGAATAACATAATAAATGTATCTTGGAGATAGGTTTTTATGGTGTGCAATGGCTTTGTTTGTCTCAGAGACCACGGCCATGAATTCCGGGAAAGTCGATTATTTCCTGAAGAAGGACGTAGTTCCATGGAGTTGTTTTTATGCCTAAAAGTCGAAGCATCGCGGTCACGAAATCGGCTTAGACGCTGGTTCTCATTATCATTTTATTTTCGTACAATTTCAGTCAAAAATATTAAATATTCTAAAAGTACGTGGTTCAAATAACAGTACTCAATACCGATCTCTGCTTCAAGTCATCACGAAAAAAGATGACTTTTTTGAACTCCTTATTAAGTAGTTAAACGGAACGTTCCTCAGGCACAATGGCGATCCCTTCCACGTCTGTCAGCGCCGTGTTCCTCACGTGAAGAAACGTCTGACCTTCGTGTGAGACCTCTTCTGCTGGAAATCAGTGTTACATCATAATGAGTACAGAGGGCGTTACTTTTTGCTTATCATCAGTTGGCATTGACACCTTTTGTGTTGCGATTAATCGATCATTGCTTGGTGGGAGTCGCTGCTCGAAGTTACCGGGTGATGGGTCGCTGAACCCGTGGTATTAATTACTTCCGTCTCTTGATTGGGAGGTCAGCACTTCATATTACGGAACATTTCTTGCTTTCATCAGCGTTCCTCATTATTCTCTTTGTTGGATGGCACATGCAAGCCAAATTGCCGGCGCTTTGGAGGCATTGCCCCTGCCCGTTAGAGGCGAAGGACAGGGCAGAATATTCCGAAACGTCGACAGTACCGTTTACATGCAGATGGTGCCGTCACTAGGAAACAGGACCAGCAGAAGATCTGTCCTGTGTCCTGTGGAGTTCAGTTAGAATAAATTCGTAGTAGCCTTCTGAATTACGGTAGGCCGATTAGGAATGCACGTTGAAATGTAACGGGAAATCCGAAATATACACGCCTCTTTCTACGTCGGATATAAATTTTTGTTCAGCTTTGTCCCAGCTTTCGAAATGTAAAGAAGAGGATGATTTTCGCAGCGTTTTTGTTCCAGAAGAATTATTTATTTGTACTAATCACGTGTATACGTCCTGTCGTTTGGGAGAAACGCTCCATGTGTAAATTTCAAATCGGAAAAAATCCAAATTTCCCTCCCGGGTTTTCTCTAAACGAGGAAACTCTTTTACCAGTTTTTTTTTGTACCACGTGTCGTTTCTAAGAAACAGGGCGGGTGGGACTGATTGACAGTCGGAAATTATATACGTTTATTTACGTCAGCAACACGAAATGACTCTTAAATGACTCCGGTGACTGCACAGTCTAAAGGGTGAAGATCTTGGGTTGGTATAATTGGTGTTGTGAGTTCGAATCCCGCCGTAGGCATTTATGCTCTTGTAACTAAGAGGAATATTATGCATTGCTGCTGTCATCTACCGCTTGTTGTTTCAACGGTGTATGTAGGCATCATTTGTATTGCGCACAGCATTTGTGAGCAATTTCCTTAATTCTGATAAAAATCCACGTCGATTTGGGTGTATATGCAGCACATCCGAAGAATTTTAATCTTGCATGTTCTTATGTGTAAAACCTTTGTTTCTTTTGTTAGCGGAAGTTTCCAGCTGCGTGTCTTTAATAGAGCTGGAATGATGAATTGGCTAGGATTTGGAAGGGAGCGGTCTTGTCTTGCTTATTGTTTATCCCAAGACTTTGTTCGAGGAACTGTGGAAGGCGAGACAAATGTGTCAGGAGGATAACAGGTCCTCCGGGCCGAGATTTAAAGGCAGGTCGTCCCGAATACGAATCGATCTCGATGTTCGATTTCTCGTTAAGGAAGTGAGTTAACATGCCTGTCTGCCCTTATACCGATTTAAATACCTACTCCTGTAGTGCAGACACGAATGCATAGATTTTCCTGAAACGGCATGCAATGGTTTGGCCATCAATTCTTGTTGGCTTTGAACTGTCATCAGCGATACTGATCAGAGTACACGTGGCGTCTAGTCATTGGACAGCGTTATTAATAAACCACAAATAAGGAATTCTGATATGGCGGCAACTCGACCTTATTATGTGAGAACTGCAGTAATTGACTATCATTTCTGCATAAAATTGCTTTGGTCGACATAGAATTTTCGTTTACTGTTATACAACGAAAGGTTTTAGTGTCGTGTTGGTTTGGGAAAATTAAAATTTTAACAAAACTCATTAGATAATTGTAAAGAATGGTGATGACGGTGTATTGTAATGGTTTTAGCTAAAAATTTTGGACATTACCCATCTCCTGCTGATTCTCATAACACGACTTTTTCGGGGACTGGATCTCTTTCCGTCATCAGGTAAAATGAGGGAGATAAAAGTTCTCCTACTCTGTGGATTCCCTTAGAAGGACCTAGTCTCCGAAACGTCGTTTTGTTTTAACAGGCTATGGGTAATATCCAAAAATATTATCCTAGAGCTGTCTAAAGGGACATTTCGTATTTCAGTTTAGCCGTACATGCAGATTATTAATTTAACTTCGTAGTTTCCATGGTAAGTAGTATTTATTTTGAGGGATTCATTAAATCAATGAATAAATTAAACCAGTGATGTTAAAAGCTCTGATTTTAGGATTTTGATGAAGTGAGACTCGCACTGAGCGTTAATCGGATTTTAATGGAATTTATCCATATTAATTCTGTGGACAACTGGCACAGATTTCAAGTGAATAGGCAGGCGTGCATTTTTTAAAGACCGGAGAAATGAACGGAAATGAATCGGCGCCAAGTACCGGAACAACTGCGGGAGTTTCGAATCGATATGCCGGCTCGAACGCCAAACTAACCCTGACAGACATTTGTATCGAACAAGCGTCCTCAGCTGTTTCCATCCTCCTGCATCTGGAACATCTGTCCTTGGGTCGTTTACCTCTCGCAGCTTAGACAAGAATCTGTATCTTTGGGTGTTAACCTGGCGTCAGCCTCGGTTAGACGGGGGTGGGTACGTCGTCGTGGTTTGGCGCCAGGCGTTGGCAAAACGGGGTTCTGTAAAGCCTGGATTATCTTGGCTTCTGTCAGACTTTGTCACATGGCTCTGACGGGTGTTAAAACCTGTGTTTACTTCAAGTACAGAGTTTTCAGGATTTTGCTCGGGAACGAGGCTCCACCTTTCACATCATATTCACGATTGACTGAGTAACTATTAAGTAATTAATTCAACCACGCTGCTTTAGTATCATAGGTTGTGTATCTTGAATGGTGGCGTATGAATTCGGAGAAGTGTGGATTGGAATTTTTTAAAATTGTTTATCGACATTTGTTCTACTTATTATGTGGAGTCTTACTTTGACTGCCGTATTTTACTCTTTTCATAAATTTGTACAGACTTTTATTCAAATCAAATTCTTATCTCGGTGCACAGAGTCCTTCCTCAGCTGGTCAGGAAACTCGAATGTTTATTAGTGTGAACAGACATTGTCCTGAGTTAATGTAATTCAGTCCAAACTTTTTTTTTCAACCTCGTCGGCAAGGTTTCTTAGTTTATTCCCCTGCATGTTTACAGATCAAAATTTTGTGCGCGTTTCTTGTGTCGTGACGCGTCTTTCATTTTCCGTCATCTCACAGTCCTCCTTTTGATCGCCTCAGTACTTTGTGGCGATGAACACAAATTGATAATCTCCCGGTTCTGCAGTGTTCTTGACGTCTAAGGTCCAGATATTCCTCCTCAAACACCGCTCCGAAAGAGCGCCAGAATGCTTTCAAAAACTGATTAAGTGTCGCTTCGTAAGCTTCATTTATAATCAGCCACTTTCCAGGACAGTGCAACAGACTCGTGCTTTCGTGACAGGTAGATTTATGATGAGACCTGCTCCAGAACCAACGCGGGTTATATAAGCTGCTGTGTTGTTATTAATGTTACGTGTGTCGATTTCAACACCGGGGGTCAGCGTTGTCAATGGAAGCAGTCAGACTACCTCATCAGGCCATGAATGATACGTGGTTTTATGTCTGTACTAAAGAGGGAGCCAGTTATATCGCTCGGAATTCTTTATTCGACCTTTCAATAGGCTGTCGATCAAATTCTCCAGGCTGGAGGTTATACCACAAAATGTATAAAAACTGTAAAATATTCTCTAAAATTAATGAAGCATTCGAGAAAGCAGATTTTGAATTCGATTGAATCAATTTAGTAGGTGCACAGTTTTCTTGTTTTTTTTTATTAATCACACTCAGGGTACACAGGGGTGTCTGAGTAAGAACGAGAACGGATTTCAGCGAATTTAATCACTTTATTTTCAGACTGCTTTTAAACATCTTTTCCATAATTACTGTCCGTTAAATTTCCTTACACTTTTTCAAACTACTGCACCACTGATTCCATGGAGTAGAGTCTTTCCCGATAAGCTAACAGTCGCTCACATAGTCGAGACATTTCCCGCTGTTTATGGAACTCCAAGGTTTATTACCGTTCTTACAAGAGGCAGCCATTGTGTTCTCCCGATGGCAGGTGTATCGATTCATACCCCTCTTCAAGATACATTTTAATATTATTTTTACAATATTAATTATAGTTAATGTATTATTAAATATAATCAATATTAATTAACATTAAAGTTTGTGTTCAATATCATAGTACTATAATTTTAAGTGGTGAATTCCTTTTTGGTTTCCGGATTAAAAGTTTGTATATATTTCTAATGCCACAAATTGTAAGCTCGTCCAGTGCTTCATATGGCATCCCTAATAACATCAGGTGAAGTGTACAATGTATGAAGCTCCATCCTTCAATCGCTTACTCTTCTGAGTTTATCCTTTGTGGTAAGATGATAATTTTGACACCCATAAGCAACTGCCTCCCGAAAGTAATGCTGTTACTTATATGTTTTGTGGTTTTATGGTGAAGAGCGCTGTTTATGGATCTAATTACTTAAGCGGCCATTGGATACCACCAACTTCTTTTCATTTCTATTCAAGTACTCGGCTTCGTGAGTGTGAATTCGTCACCATTTTCCTGACATCTAAGGCGTTGGTGATGTGAAGGTGGTCGTGGGGGTAGCGGGCAGGTCTGTCACCATCTGCACCCGTCAGACGGCGAAAGTTGTGGTTCGGGTTGCTACACCGTGTGGTCTCGTGGTTTCCAATGTTTCGAAGGAAGATGCTGTACCTTCGTCCTCAGGGCTGAAGTGGAGATGGTCTAGTTCCTCCGTTGCGTGGTGTAACAACCCAGAGGATAACAGTTTCTTCCATTTTCTGACCATACCTCGCATTGTTCCTTTACCCATCAGCCTTGGCCTCTGGTAAGAACGTACTTGCATTTGTTTTTCACGATAAAGAAGTCCCACCTCGAATCGCAGGAAATATCGACGCTGTGACGCAATGGCGGGGAGGTACTTTGCGACATCCGGAGGAAGAATGAGCCGACACAGACATTAACATACAATGGTGTGTCGTTGAGAAACAAAAAGACACAGAAACCATGACTTGCAAGGGCCTGCTCCCATGAAATTGAAAGTGATCCGAAATAAATTTAAAATTGACAAGGCTTTTTTGTCTGATGTGGTGTGGTTTTACAATATGATAATAAAGGCAACCAGACCTTCATAACTTCACTTAAAAATGAAATCATGACAAGACGCGGATACAGACAATTTGTATTGTCATGTAGCATGCAT
The DNA here is from genome assembly GCF_000696155.1 of Zootermopsis nevadensis. The sequence goes on from NW_019059572.1 coordinate 190,433, forward strand.
GATTCGGCACGCGATTCCAGAAAGTGTACTGTTACTTGTCTGTATTGTTCACCTTTCGTGTAGTTATCAATTATATATGCTCCTGTTACAATTGATTTCTGAGAGATCTTGTAAGCACGCGGTTTATGTGTATATACGCACGCACTCACGCTTTTAATGGACAGTTACAAACAATCACGTCTTGTTTGCATCCGTTTCTATTCCTACAGCACAGAAAATGAAAAGTTACAACAAAATATACTTTTTCCTCGCAAGGATTGTTGGCAGCACTGAGAACGATTACGAAAACAAGGAATATGAACTTTCCTCTTTAGCTGCCAGTTGAATTATATCGTCCTTTGAACCGTGGTAGCGCTGTGGTAGGTTTAAATTGATAAAAATTTCCAGGTAACATGATTCGTATGCTCAGAAGGCATGGAAACGCGTAATTTGTTTATGAATGACAGGTGAATATGACGACGTAGTACGAGCCAGAGCAGAGTTACGGGTTGTCCCACCTCACAGTAAAAGAAAAGGGATTTTTTTAAAAAACAAAAAAACAAAAATGTTCCATGAATGGACGCTAGGCGTCCGCCGAAGGTCGTCGTTCACCTTTACCATCAGTACGCGTTCCTGGACCGTCTCTCCGCCGATCTCGCTCGCACACCGGGCCAATTGATCCTTGCCCCTAACCCGTGGTACACCACAAGGGGTCCAGATTAATAGTCTTAGAACTGAGTTGTGTTGAAATCAAGAAGAAACTTTTTAAAAACGCAGATGATTATCAGACAATTTTGTTATTTGCACTTTTAAATATGTATCATTTTACTTTTAAGTTTTAATGTATAAGTCAAATATTTATAATTTCGGTTTATGAGATGCATTCGCCATGTTTAGCAGAAAGTGTATTTGATAGAACACCAACAACGACGATGATGATGATTTTGCGGGATTTCAAATTACACGACCTGTAATTATATGAACGTAGGGACCAACGCAATTTTTTTTATCCACTGATAAGATTGCGAATGAAGTGGACGGGTTTTGTGGTCAGGTCATTGGAGAGACAGAATCAATCTGATCTCGATGAAGGCCCATTTTACCCATCCGTAACTCTACATAGTTAAGGGTACAGAAATTGAGTTTAATACGGTAGTGGTACTTCGTAACAACTGTCTTTACTTTTCAGTCGATATTATCAGAGAGAATAGTAAAAATCTTTCTCCACGATGTGTTAAACCTTCGTTAATGTCGCAGCTTTGTTCTGTCTCGCTGCTATTGTACATTCAAAGTTCCACCTGCGAGTACGTCGTGCAACATTAAACCCAGGGCTGTTTTGTAACGTCTATTCTTCTGCATTCACACATTTTTGCAAGTTGTTTGTAGAACATTAATAACTTGTCGAAAGGCGAGAGTTCTAACACTTCTTGCATGAGGGAAAGCTTGTGAAGGCCTAAAAGCGTTGGCTTCGAAGAACGGGCGTTGCATTGCCAGTGATTTGTTCTGAGAATATTAACGAAAACCTTGTGCACTGTACAGGTGGGTACACGCTGGGCGTCGCTTACGCGTTACCAAACGTTGAAATAGACGGGTCTCACGGCTTGAGGGTGTGGACTGGATTCAGCCATCACGGCATAGAGTGACGTAGCGGGCTTTTCAAAGCACAGCGATTTCATTCATTTTAATTAGCCATTTGGTTATGTGGTAAGGGCAACGCCTTTTCCAACAGAAAGTTATTTATTTATTATAAACATTATACCATTTTCCGTACGAATTGTTTCCTTCAGTTGCAAACCTTTTGTAAAACAACAGTTTTGGTGGTGATATCCTATCACGATACAATGTGCTGAGAAATTATGGTCCACTTTCAGACTTAACGCCGTTTAATAACTGAACGCAGTGGCCCGATTTAAGACAGACGCTGCTTTTGGACATTCCAACTGTGGGATCACGTATTTGGATTCCGTTCGAAGAATGGGTGTAGGCCAGAGGTTCCCAAAGTGTGCCCCCATCCCCCGGGGGTCCTTTTAATGAAACATGGAGAAACATTTTTAACGTCCTTCACTTGATTCAGGCAGTTAAGCAATGGCAGTCATCAAAACAGTATCTTTCTACGACGAACCTTGAAATTCCAACCTCGGTATGATACATCATGTTCACAGAAGCAACGACATCCATCCCACTAATCCAAGTATGAATCGTATATTTTATTACAGTTTTTAAATTAAATGAATAATATATACTAAATTATAAAAAAATGTATACTCGTAGCTAAATTTTATGTCAAATCCGTTTGCTTGCACTTGTTCTGGAAGGGGGCGTGTAATTTATAAAATGTTTTAAGGCGGGCGCAAGGTATAAAAGTTGGGGAACCTCTGATGTAGGCTGTTGTGTTGTCCTGTATAATTAGAGGCCTTGCCATCCCTTCCCCTGCAGCCCAAGGAGACCTACAAGTGTCTTTAAAAAAGATCAGATTTAAGTCTGATTCGGAACAGATTGAAGGGTCCGTTCCGTGAATGCTCCTGAAGTGATGCTGTTGCTACAGGATTTGACTACGCGGTCATAAGAGTCATTTTTGTGTTTGGGTATCAAAGAACTGGCGTTCTTTAATATTCATCGGAGAGTTGTTAGTTGGAATGGAATTTTATGGGTTGAAATCATTACGTAAGAACCACACATCGTCAGTTACAGAGACTTGCACGGCATTAGTAAGCACAGTTCGCAGCAACTTATGCTCTGAGCATAAAAATGTTTTCCAGTCCCTTGTGCCATCTTTCTGAGTTCGATTATCCAGTGAGTGGCTCTGGACTTATTTTCATGAGCACCAAATGATTCAAAACCGATTAGTCATGCCTTGTGTGCAACTTGTTAAATTATATTTCTCGTCGTGTGTACTAATTAACGGAATCGTGAAGAACTGTGAATTACCATGTCGGAGCCATTAACTCGGGTCCGCGTCTTCAAGCAACCCTGGCCGTCCAGGGAACTAATTACAGGTTTATCGTAAGGTAGGTGCGGGCACGCAATCAGCTGTGGAATATTCCCGAAGGATTGTTAAAAAGTCTTTACGCGTGATATGAATTGTAAGTTATGAATGGATTCCTGACTAGGCGATTACTAGTAATAAATTGTAACCGGGTACGTTCATATTTCTTGCCTCATTAAATCTGAACTGAGTACAAAGCTGTTACTTCACATCCGCCGAAATGCAGGTAAGCGATTTAGATGGCTGTTGGAACGCCATTCATACACACACGAGACTTAACATAACTCACAGATTTGCTTTCCCTCTCAGTCCCGTTGCCATTTGGATATTTTCAACAGGCCTGTAGTCATAAAGCTAGTAATGATGGGCAACGCCCATTATATGACATATACTTGATGTTCTGGACGTCTCAGGAGTTGGCGCTACTCACATGTAATTGCTGTGATAAAACCAAACCATTGAAAAGGTCCCCGATGTGCCTTCAGTAGTCAGCATCAACTTTATACCGGAATATGTGTTATAATTACGACCAGAAGGCGAGATTATATTCCATATCTGAACATGTATGAAATGTGTTTTGCTTTGTAGACTGCGGAACAGAAATCGGGGCTCTTGATGTGAGCGTACAGATGGCGTCATAATTCTAGTAGTTCGTAATCTCCATCTGTCCGTCCGTGGCGTTTCTGTGCCGTTAATTACAGTTAAGCAAACACACAAATATGTCTGCTTGATTTGAAGAAGAACTTGATTTTTCCGAGCCGTGTTAGTACTTTCGACGGAAAAGCGAGGGTGCGTAATGGCGTTGATGAGAAGACCATACGAAAGTTCGTGTACGCACATTTTTTATTCATTTTATGCGTAGGTTGTATTCGTAGAAACACCATTTTAAAGTGTGCTGTTGTGATTTGTTCAAAAACGTGTTTCAGAATCTTATTATTATTATTATTAAGTGTTCTGTCTTACGACAGGTCCATTGCTCTGCCCAAAAAGAGCTCTCCAGTTGTCCCTATTCTCGGCTTCTCGCTTTAATTCCTGGAACGTCATCTTCTTTCCTTGTTTAAGATCGTCTCACTCAGTAACCCATTCCTTCTCATAATGTGTCCCAGCCAGTTAGCTTTCCTTTAGATACCAAAATATGTCGATTGTGGTATTCAAAGAGAGAATGTAATTGTTTGTCTGATAAACTCTTGTTAACCAGCAAAAGTTATGCTCAGTATTATCATCCACGTAATCGCTATATTACATATTATATATATTAAACCTGACTGAGGATAACACTTGTATTCGAAAAGAAATGTAAAAGCATTCTTGTTTCGCGACGTATAATGAAAGGGCCTTTTCCGCGACCTGACACGATTAGTAAGATGTCCATAATCCTAGGACTTAAACCACGGATCTCATTTTTCACGGCGTGATTTCAATCAGGGATCGAACACAACTTTGAGGCGAATCAACTTCGCTGGTAATCGACCTTAAACTTCATCGTGGATGTCATTTGTAATTTGAAATAGACATCGCTTCAGATGGTCACCCAGAATACTCGTTTGTGCCTTCAGTGGCAAGACTGGATGCGCCTCGGAAGGGGACCCCGGTCGACTGAAACCCTCCGATTCGGGTCCGATTTTCCAGTGTGACATTTGACAATTCTACGACTTTCTGGCCAACATATTGGCTGTCGAAACCCCAATGTTTCTTTTTAATAGCCCGCAAGGTTTTAATTTTTACGTTCTCTGTTGGTCTTAGGTCGTAAGCGATAACATGTTTGCCTGTGGTGTGTGCGACTGGGTGAGATGAATTTTTTGGTCACCAAGTCTTGTAAGAACTACGGAGGCTCTAGATAACTATGATCATAAGTGAAATACAACTACATACCCATTCCATTGAGGTGCTTTTGAAACAACTTCCTAATTTGTTTTGTATCAGCATAGTACGCGCAACCTACGTGGTTCATGAATGTTATCCGAGACGTAACGTTCTTATTGAGCACCCTGTGAGGTACGAACTTATGTTATCACAGATAATAACTGAATGTCTGTCTGTTGTTTGCCGACGTCGTGCCGAAAATGGGGAAAGATAAACTCGTAATGGTTTATGAATTATTATAAGTCAGTGGTTGCTGTAGTTTTACGTCTCTCTTGCTTAGATTATGAAAGAATCGCGTGTATCTGTAAGCTCCATTGGGGGGAGCTTCGTCTGTAGACTTAGTTATTTCGCAGATTGGATTTTGTAAACCGCGAAGAAACTTAGGAGGTCTGAGATTTGAAGATTTCACGGCGGCGAGTATGAAGATGGCTGTCTTCTGGGTTGTGGCGCCGTGTAGTCTAGTAGACGTTAACCGACGTTTCAGAGGTCGATGCTGCCTCCACCATCAGATTATGATAGAGGCGCAACATCTTAATAGACAGCCATAGCCTGGGTTGAGACGCCGTGTAGTCTTGTAAGTGATTGTCGACGTTTCGGAGGAACACATCGCTTCCATCTTGAGGATATGTAGATTGAAATTGTTTGAGTCGTATATGATTGTTGCCTTAAGTGCTATATGATGGTGACAACCTGCGATAAATACTGACGATGGAGGTCTTACGTTCCTCTGAAACGTCGGAAACCACTTGCAAGAATAAATTGCGTCACAACCCAGATAACAGTTCAACAACCGTGGGGATAGTTTGTGCCATGTAAAGTACTTAATATTCATAAAAGCTAACATTCACATCAAACAGGCGAGCACTGTGAGACTTCTCGCACGAAGTCACTCAGATTTTTTTTTTATGGTGGCGTGTGCAGTTTTGGACAATGAGATGGGTGTTCTTCTGCGGTGTTCAAACGTCTTTGTGTGTACGCAAAGAATCAATAGGATATCCAAACTCTGTACCAATGTGAGCACAGGACTTGTCAAACGACAGATGAAGTTGGCAAACCGCACATTCTACGCATGCGTGATCCTGCCATCCTAATATGGGAGACGGTTTAACAAGCCCACAGAAGAATGTTGTATTACGGTGCTGAAGATCGACCGAAATATATTACATTAGTTAACGGGACAGAATATAAACATTGATGAAAGAATGTAGAAGCCAATAGCATCTCGTAATTTAAGCATGTAATATATATGAAATATATTTATGTTTCATGGATGGTTACTCATGCGTGTGATGTAAAATACGTATTTAGTTTCACGAGTTTAGCCCATCAAATATTTTACAATGGAGCAATGTGAAAGATAAGATTAAAATAAAAAGAGAATCCATTTGAGTGCTTTATATAAATATTAGATTAAATCTCGTTATCGCAGCGTTATGACAGTTGAAAAATAAACAGGTTGTAGGCCTGTGGGCGTACTTTTCGATTCATATTTTTTCAAAGCTGTTCTGATACTTTGGTTTTCCTTGTTTCATCTGCTGTACCAAGTATAAAATAAATATCCTCTGTCATTTTAAAAGATCAGATTCAGATGAAAGTATGTAATTTATCTTATACGATATAAAATCCTTTCGTCATATTTATCTAGTTGTTGCTAGGATAACTACAATCGGTAATATGTATAAAATTATGGAATTTAAAATGTAAAACTGTTTACACTTTAAAGGAGACTGATGCCAAAACGAATTAATTCATATAATACAATTCGAAAGATTATGGTTTTCTACAGAACATGAGAAGGTATGTAACAGCTCACTGGACGTTGATTGCACAGGAGTTGGCGTATTATCGAACTCCGATAACCACCTGATACTGATGATGATGATGATGATGTGGGTTTTGGCGCCTTGTAGAATTGACTGGATTCTCACCGCCCCGAAAATATCAGATCTCACATACTCCCGTAACTTACAGTAAATTTCACAAATTTATAAAAAATACTGTATTTAAGATTTGTTATATTTTATTCAGTGTAGCAGTTTCATTCTTTCATTGGCCTATCCAGAGGGTGTATCAGAATAAAACCCCGCACGAAGGAGTACATTGGTTCTGGTATTCAACTAGCGATAAGAAGTACAGTCGTTGCAGACTCTCGGACTGGTGCTGGGTCGAATGTGCACCCTGGGTCTCGTTAGGGCCCATCAAAAAGCCCTTACCGAACTGCTGGAGCCAGAATCTACATAATTGAAGTCCTCCTAATATCTCATGCAGAGCTGAGGATCTCTTCTGATCTGTGCCCAGCCAACGCTGGACACTGACACATCTGCCTTCGTGGTGGAAGGATTCGTCCCCTTTTCACATTTCTTGCTCTTGTCGCCTTGGGGGGAGACCCTTGAAGAACGGATAATATGGAGGGACGCGTCCGCCACTTCTGAAGACGAACCACCTACGTTTTTATTTGGTTCAGTAACACGTGTTGACCTTTACACCGAAACGTGGATTCGGTTGCAAGGTCTCGTGCCGTAACACAGTTGTTCTCTTGTAATTTTAAGTGTTACTTCTCGCCCTGGTAATAAGTCGTGTAGTGTTGATTTCTTGGCTTGTAATACCGTGACTCGGGTTCGATTCCCGGCGGTGCCCGAATTTATAACTTGTGTTGGGCAAGCCCGTGGTCTAGGCAACACGGAGTTTTCCTCCGTGGCATCCCAAGAATTACTCCATTCACACACAGAAGAAGGCAATGGCAAACCACTTGTGGATCATCTGCCAAGAACGTATATGAACAGGTCCCAGTCCGAGAAGAGAAAAGGATGGAAGGATCCTGTTCATATGGACCTGTCGTCAGACAGAACACTAAATAAATAAAATACCGTGACAATTGCAAAACGCGTTCCTGAATGTGCATGTGTTATGCAGTAGAAATTAAGAGTTCACGTGAATCACGCGTCTCACAAGGTAAAGGCAGCGTTAGTTTGCCCAAAAAGAGTTATTGACGGCGGCACAGAGGTGTCAGATGTATGACACGTTTAATAATTGACTTTTCCTCATTTGCGCCTACTTGGGATTCATTGTGTTTTTAGTAGCGATTAAACAAGTGGGAAATTCCATTAGTTGGCAGAAAATACCAGGTGATTTTCGTGGAAAGTTGGTGTGGAAACTGGTGAAATGTTTGCAACAGTAGAATGTGGTTATTACGTACGAAAACAAAAGAAGGTTGTGAAATTGGCGTAAAGATTCAAAGAAGGGCTGGCGAGTGTTGAAGATTTGTGTTCTGTCGACTGTCGCATGTATCGAGGTTAAGGAACGGATCGATCAGCTTATCAGTGACTACCGAAAAGTCAAATAACATTGAATCAGGAAACTTTTGTAAATTTGAACGAAACGTATCTGTAAAGCAGGGCGACTTCGTTGTAAATAAGACAGGCCTATGTCTAAGTAGAATGTGATTATTTATAGAAACATCATTAAATTACGTTTTATATTTACTTCTCTTTGCATTGTACCAGTTTCATCATCATGTTTGGCACCTCAAGTTTCCTCATATTTACGTAGTCTATTCGGCGAGGTTTTCCTACATCCCAAAGATGACCTCCCGTTTCGTATATGACGTCATACTGACTACACGTTAATCATTTTTATTCATTCTTAAGACCTCACAGACGTTCGTGTTGCATGGAAATCCTCGAGGTACATCCTTTGACATCGCATCATCGCTTGTGTGGCCATCTTATTCCAGACAAAAATAGTTTTAAAGAAAGGATCAAGAAGATAGGGATTTAGAGACGAGGAGCGGAAGGCATTTCTGTGGCACCTGCAACCGAGTGCCATTATGAATATCATTACCTGTGCATGCGTCACACACCGGCACAGATTAGGACCTGCTGAGAAACGGTGGGATCTGGACGGGAAGACATGAACGGTGAGACGCGAAGCAAAGCTTGAATGGATCTCATAAAACTGGTACCAGGATCATCTTGTGGCGACCGTGCGCCGTCATGTATACCAGGGGTAGGCGCGTAAAAAGAGAGAGAGACCACCACCTTAACCATTTTGATTAATCTTAATTGTTCTGTGTGTTGTACAGAAAAACCTAAAAACTCTATAATTAAATAAAGAATTTGTGCTTGCCAGATTACAACTATACCATCTTAAAGTACATAGAATATCCTCCCCACCATACCGGTGCCTAGAAAATTGGGTTTTTAAAATTGCCCATCTCCCTGCCTGATTATATACGTATTTAACAGACAAATGCATGTTTTGATGGAAATTCGGTTTTTGACTGAGATTTTCGTGGTTTCACTCAGTCCCTTCAGACAAATGCCGTGATAGTACCTTAGATAACGCTGCTTACCAAAATAGTTAATTAGAACAAAGACACTGACGTTGGCAGGACTTGTAGATTGCATAAAGGTACGAGAGGATACCGCGTTATGTTATGAACTTTATGGAATTGTTGATTGTAACGATTTAAATGGGATTTGACCTCCCGGGATAAGTTTGTTATAATTGTGGGACATTTTAGCAGTACTGATCAGCAGGAGATTTCTTGGAACAGTCAATAAATTTTCTGTTGACAACGGAGTGTTTTGTGAAGGCATTAGGGGACTTTGTGTTTTGCTATACAGCAGCTGTAGGTCAGGATACACAGAGCTGTAGTTTTGTGAGTGAAACTTTTCATACTTTGAGGTAAGAACATTGTAAGGGGTTCTTTAACCACAGTGTTCATTATTAGGGCGTCGCATGTTGGCATCGACGCTGGAAAGTGAACATAGCATCATGTACTGGTTCAAGGAGCAATGTCGAATTTGTAACTGAGCTGGTTTAGAATGCAGTTAACAGGACTTAATCTCGTTCCTTCATGGAAAGACCGTGTACGAGACAGCGTGTCCTTTCACAGACGTTCACTTATGGGTCGAATATCGCCAGATATTGTGTAGGCAACGACAAGACAGGAGTGAGCGACAAGCGACTAACAAAACGCGCTCTACCTATCCGGGTTATAATGGATTACTTTTATATTTATACATTCAGCTGTGTCTGATGAAAGTTATGAAGTTAACACTGTGAACAGAAAAAGTCTCTAGACGAAAGATTCAATTGAAAACGTAGACACAGGCATGACGGCGTGTTAAAGAATCTGGCATTGTCAAACTGTGGTGAAGTCCCTTGGTATCTCCGCCAGGAGACGGGCTGTGGTGAGTGGAGATTTCTGTAGGTATAGCTTCTTCCCACACGCATTACCATTTGTACTTTCATTTATCGGGATCTCTGTAATCTTTCGTTTACGTACCATCATAACCAAATTATGAACAAGAGACTTTGCAGGAGTACGATTTGACATTTTTACGGCAATGCTAGTTGCGTCCTCTGGGTTGTTATGCTTTGTAGTGTTGTGGTTTGTTAAGGTTTGTTTTAACCTTGAAAATGGGGACATCACGATACTCCGAAACATTCACGTACACCCAAAAGACTACAGGACGCAACGACCGAGAAACAGCTCTGTAGGGCAGGAGATAGTTAATCTGTACACGTATTTGTGTGGGGTACTGAAGTTTTGGCCCGGGTCTGTCTACAGCCCGCTTTGAATTCAGAAGTTTCCCCCCCACAGCTTTTGAGAATTAGGCTTTTTCGTAGTTGTCCTATTCCCCGGAAGGTTTGATATTCCGATCGTAACAGAGGAAGATTCCTGCAGTCGAAAATTAATCAGAGGCCCGAGCAAAATTGTTCCTTATGAGGGTCTTGTGTTGCGACAGAGGCTAATTGAGAGACAGACTGGCTTTTGTTTTGCCTGCAATTAGATCTTGCCATACTTCTTAATGCGGAGGGAGGGGCATGAAGAAATTCAACGGAGCGAATTGTTCACCGGAGGCTCGCTGCCTCGTCATTTGACTTCGTGCAGAAACGTGCTTACAGACCAGTAATTACTAGGAGATTATGTGCCATGTTTAAGAAGCATTATAATAATAATATCTTATTTGAGACAGTAATTGTAGCAGTGATTGCCGAGTTAGAAGTTCAGGAACACCAGTACATTGTTCACCAGTAAGCGGTCATTGGTTTCCAAACCACAAAGTAATGATGGTATAGGAGAAATTTCGAACTGATTCTACACGCAAATGTCTCACGAATGTATCGCTCGCTATATTAATTCTGTTGAAACACCAATAGGAATTGTTATTAATGGCTTAGTACTCATACGAACTTTTCTCGTTGTAGTTAATATGAAAATACTTGTAGGACTTGAGGTTCTCACAGCGGTGAGTATGAAGATTTCTCTCTTCTGGGTTGGGAGGGTGGAAGACAGATGTACGAACACGGCGCTGCAGTCTGTGAACGGACTTAACAATTTCTGCCCTGCGTTATCAGTGAGGATATTCTGTTCAGTTTTGCACAAAGTAACTCCGTGGAAGAGAATCCTTGTTGAGATATTTATAGTCAAGAAATTTCTCTGCTTTTAAGGAATCGAAATGTTCATTACCGTGTTCACAAGAGCCGGCCATCGTGCGTGCCCCGGCTCTGTTGTGATCTGCTAAGAGAGTTGACAACGACATAATTTGCATTAGTGGGAAGAGGCCCTGCGACCACTTAAAAAAGTATTTTTTAAAAAAAAACAAGCTGTTGTAACCCTAGGGGCACGAAACAAGACATTTTGTGCGCATTTGAGTTCAGAAATGGCCGTCGTTTATACCATTACATTTATTTGAACAGTTGGAGTGGAATGATTCTTTAAAGGCTTGTTAGAGTGGTTGATTTATTATACCACTATTATGTTGGGCATTGTTTAATTTTTGAAGTAGGAGGAGTATGTCAGATGTATTTCAGATAATGGGCAGTGTGCCACTTAAATAGTGGAAGGCCGCCTTATAGTTATAATACTGCAGGGTACGTACAATTCTGTTATATTAATCGTGCCACTTTCAGTACAGAAAAGTAAAGTGATAGCTTCTAAATGTTTCACCAGTTGAGATGGAATTACATTTGTAAGTTTGAAATTGTTTAAGATATTTTATTAGATAATGGATACAGGTCACATTAATCTGTCATAATCGGTGATTGGGGATAACGGAAAGGGACATGAGGAACAGAATCAAAGTTTGGATGGAATTAACCCTCAGTGAAACTTTTTACACCAAAAAGAGCAGCTGTTACTCACTATTCATACATCCGCCATTTAAATACGTATCAGTTATGAATCTGATCGAATTTAGATGCTAATTGAGATGAACTCTGATTCGTGAAGGAGTAGACTGGCATGAAAGTGGGGTCGCTTTCAAAAACCGTGTCCAGTGAAACTGTAAAGAGTTCTGTCTGGTTGTTGGACACGCCCTGATTTGATAGCGGTTACGTACGAAAGCTTACAGACCAGTCTTCATTACCATCTTCAAGGTCATACGTTAAGTGAAAGCATTGTACGTGTTTTTAAAAGCGCTCTCATGTACTGCGCTAAGTATTAATGCGCGGAACATTTAGACGTGTGTCTTACGCTTTTGAAAGAGGCAGCGTGAGATCGTTTCCACGATTCCTCGGCTCGTACAGCAGTGATAATGAATTTCTGATTTGTTAAGGAGGACAAGTACTTCCCGTGTGTTCAATATTCATGCAGTTTCTCAGTGAAATTCATGCCAACTTTCTGAAATGAAAGGTCCCGTCTTTGCTAAAGAATTGCTGTTTATTAGCGACGAAAATGATTTTAAAAAATACTTGAGATAACAGATGATGTATTTCTGGTGGGCCTGCTTACAAGAATTGTTGGTTATGTGGCTCTGTCGCTTTGCAGTCTGATTTGAGGAGACGATGCAAAATGCTGAGGTGCTGACGTGTGGTGAAGGCAACATTTTCGCCATGCACACTAAATTCATGGAATGCACGTGTCTTGTTGTGTTAAATGTGATATGGCGTCTTTGTTAATGTCTGGCTAGTACCACTCCCGATTGAAACTACAACAACGTGTCTTGTGGACAAATACACGGTGCATATATTCCGCATTAGCTCAGTTTGTACGCAGAACTGTAGACGCGGTCAAATCTACGAACAGTTGAAATGTCCCCAGTTTGCGGTCGCGCAGATATTCCTTCTGGCAGACGAAACTTAGAACTTGTTTTGCACGAACTGGGGAAAGGAATCCGATGAAGCCGTTCCTGTGGTATCAACGCTTCGTCAGCCCTCGATGACATCTTGTTTATGAGACCGTTTTAGCACCGGAAGATTATTGTAGTTAACCTTGTTATTTGAAAGTGAAGACAGATTTATGAAACCGACCTCGGTTTGTGGAGGCAGTGATGGCTAAAATTGTAAATCGGATCGGAAGTCTGCGAAATACCATTTGTAAGATGCACAGACTTCGAACGTTCATTAATCTCGGCCGTCGCTCTACGTAATAGCCATGGTTCAAAAATTCTTCTGGTTTGTGGACGTGTCGATTTTATCGTGTGCAGGGACCCTGAAGTTGGACTGGGTAAGTACCTCCGAAACGTTAGCCACTTAACAAGACTACATGGTGTTAGATCGTAGAAGAACACATTTCATCGTTATGCAATGCCCTAAATTATTTAATCCGTCTTTGGTTTAGAAAAATACATCATGTGATCGTGCAAAATTTGAGCGGGGGCCACGTAATTCAGCACACTGAAACAGATGGCCAGACAACCTGCGACCATTCTGCAGGAACAAACTTTTTTTTCGTCTCAAGAAGAGACCGTCTGTCGCGGCCCTGTGAAGCTGCCCGGCGTTCTTGTCCAGGAACTAGGTTTCAGGGATGTGGCCAGTGGCCCTGGCGGCATTCATTCGCCTTGTTCTTCGAAAGACAGACACACAACTCGCTTCAGGGCGCGGATTCCTTTTGCGAGTCGCCGTTATGTTTGTCGCTCAGAACAAAAATGTCACATGTTAACCCTTCCATTCACAATTCCTGAACTACTAACACCTCTGACGTAAGATTCTTCTTTATGAATATCATAACATATGATTGGAATTAGGTGCTGTCATATTCTAACACATTAAAAACGTATTGTCTTCATCATGTTCTTTTAGAAGCTGCTGTATTTGTCAGGTGCTTTCACGCGAAGTCATTTTAATATACGGCATGTTCTTACTTTACACATAATTACACCTAAGCGTGTAAGTGTTGGCAATTTTTCTAAAAATTTCGCTCGCGAGGTTTAGAGAAGTCATGAAGTATCACGCGCACTTCTTAAACCGATGTTTCCAAATCTTTATGTTATACAATTTATTTAATAAACTGTACGATATTTTTTACCTCAGTCGTTTGTTTCTTAAGTTAATTAAACTTTTGAGTGAATGAAAGGATTTCTATCTACAAGTACTAAAAGATTAGTTTGCGAACTTTTCGTCTGTTATAACAATATTGTAATAATCGAACTTACTGTTGAACTGAAACACTGCAATAATAATTATCATTGTAGTTGTACTTTACGTTTATCCAGTTAAATCCCAACAGATATTGGATAGATAATCTGCGTGTGAAATTAGATAGCGTGTGGTAAAACATTTTAGGAGGCGTTTATGCTTGTAAGTTATCGTTCGTGCAAATTACAAGTCCATTTGTGCTGTGCCAAAAACACTCTTTGCTGTAGATTCAAAACTTCGCGTTCACTGGGTTTAATTTTGTTCAGATAAACATCTTCGACGAGAAGAATGGAGACAAATGAAATGCGATTTCTCGGTCGCAGGTCACAGAATGGTACATCGCAGTCAAGATACTTGTAAACGATAAGACTGAACAGTAATGCAGTGAAACTACGAAATAAATCACTAGAATTTTGTAAACGACGCCCACAAACAGAATCGTGAAACCGCCATATTAAAAAAAGCAAAGGATGTGAAGGACTTTTAATGGAAGGACATGCTTTATTCTTGTTACTGGAACCTGCAAAGGATTTGATTTGTGATGATGATGACTGCATGTAGCAGAATTCGTCTTGAGAAGCTGATAGTCTCCCAGTTAGACTCCGCGACTTTTATGGAACCAGAAGTTTAATTATGTTCAGAAGACGATGGATAATATCCAAGAAAAATTTTATTCAATATTCAGGAGAGCTGGTCACTGGACCCTTCCTGTATGAATCCAGTCAGTCCAAACCGTTACAACCCGTTTATTTCAGAATCCATTTTAATATTATTCCACGTATTGCTGTCTTCTGAGTTGTCTGTACTTTCCGTTTTATTTCCGATGAAACTGCGTACATTTCTCAGCCCGCGCATGCGTACTACATATGTCCTGCGTACCTCAGCCTCCTTGACTGTATAATCCCAATAATATGTGACGAAGATTACAAATTATGAAGATACGCGTTCCTCTTTGCTAATGATCAAAAACCACAATAAGTGCGTAGTGTTATTAAATAACACAGTCACTTTCAAAGACCACCGAGCCCTTGTATGAGATAGGAAAGGTATTAATTTATTATTGAATTGTTTAACGACGCTGATTGAATGGACGGCTGTGCCGCTAGAAATTTATAACGCGGCAACTGACGCTGTCAGTTTAAAACATTAACTGTTTAGTCACTTGTAGTGTTCAGATACGAAAGAACTACACGAGTAGACTGACGTCGTGTTATCGACAATTCTTACTCTGATCACGTGGCACAAATGGGGCGACTTGAAAGTGCCTTCATGTTTTCGGTCGGAAAATCTGAAAAGAAACGCCCGCTAGATGAGAGGACAATGAATACGGATCTGAAAGGAGTGGCGGTCTCTTTTGAATACCGTACAGTATGAACGATCGGGTTACATAAAAAAACGGAGAATGTCTGGACTAGGTGAGTAGTGATTACGCGATATTCTGAACAGCAAATCCTGGTCTCGAAGTCAGGACTTTGGAAAATGCAACACAGTAAATCGTGGTCCAACGCCGGAGGAACGTCTCTCGGTAGCGGTTCGATCGGTGATTCCGTGTTAGACGAACTTTAAAGTAAAACATTAGATGGAATATTGACTTTAAAATAAAATATCAATGGAAGTTAAATATCATCACAAAGTCAGGCTTGAAAATCCGTCGTTTCAGACTGTGTTTTGATATTTTAGTGGCTGTAGTTTTTTTCGTATGTTACTATAACGTGTTCGCATCATCGAACCTTCGGCGTTCGGCAAATAAACATTCCAATTTCTTTTACGCCTACAATAAAATTCGTTTTGGACAAGTCCTCTGTGGAGGAGGGTTCGCTGTATTTTTAAATCCGCCCCAAGAGATTCATCACAATGCTACGGTATTTTTTTTAAATAATGAAATACCACCTTTTTGCACAAGCGTTCTCCACTGTTTGTGACTGATGTCTTCAGAATGTCAAGTTTCGCATTGAGCGAAATCTAATAGGCTGTGGCCCCCCCCACTTGTAAATGTAAATATTAAACATACGTAACGTTGCTGTGAGCGCCAAAACCTGCATTTGCATTGCATTGCAGTCTGTGCAGTGACTGGACGACCGGAGTTCAGATTCCGGCATGACCTGCAGTGTTTATCGTATCGTGTGGGTACCAAAGACCCTTTCGTTGGGGGTAAATATGCCGGAGCGTGTTTCTGTTCAATCACCTTCATCAAATGTCACGGTTAATAACTCGAAGTGAAGGCAAGACAATTTTTAAAACCCGTCTTCATGCGATCGGCATGATTTGAGAACGATCCTTACTCAAAGCCAGATACGCCGAAGATGGTATCATATAAATATCATTTTGAAAGGAATTATGAATTTGTAAGAGCTGACTAGTTTTATTTTAGTGCAGGAAGTTTTATGCTATGCGACTCTCAGTATGTACACACTCTGTATGCGTATCACAGTGAACGGCACTAAAACTGGAACTCGTTTTATCTCGGTGACTATGTTTGTGTGTAACGAGAATCAAGATTCTGGATTCGAAGTGGAAGACTGCACAAGCTTTATGAACTAGAAGGAAGTCTACGGCCCAGAGTCCCAGACCGCGGGCGACTTCTCTCCTCTGTTTATACACGGCGTTCCAGACGCCTTTACAAAATAATGGCAGGCTCAAATGTGGGTTCTCTGAGCGGTCCTAACATAAAGAAAAACATTGTAAAACAGACGAAGATCGCCCACGCAGATGTTACTACTATAATAAGAAATATCAAACGAATCCATAAACTCCAATCATTTTGTTCAATCGTAGATACACGTAAACAGTGATACCAATATTATGGAGGAAATATCTATTCTTCGTTGCCTTTGCTGGTAATTCTTACCAACTTAACAATCTTCTGTGCTAGGATCATGGTCCATCGTGAACAGCTGAAGATGATTTCTCCCGTGTTTTCGTATGAAATAAGAAAGGTAAAAATTCTGATGTTAAATTTAATCTGGTTGAAGAGTTAGGTATGTTCTTTTACTGATAACAAATATTTGTATTCGAGACACACAGTGGGAGGAAACTTCGCTTCGTGATTTGTCCATCGGAGAAATATGAAAGTTAATGTGGCGTGATGAGGCAGAGGGTATTAATTTTCCCGGTCTCATTCTGTTGTATTGAACAAAGCGTACGTTTGGCTTCCAGTGTCAACTTCCTGTTTATCTCCTTCAAGTTTATCGTGGCACGTTCTTATAACTAGTTATTAATTATTATTACATATTTGCTGTCATCGTTATGTAGCTAATTAATTGAGTTCCGTGCTCTCACGGCGGCGAGTACGAAGATGGATCTCTTCTGGGTTCTTGCAGTGTGTAGTCTGGTGGAAGTTTACAGACGTTTCGGAGGTTATTGCTGCCTCCATCATCAGGGCGATTTCAAATTCTTTATGCCAAAGAAACTTGCAACTGATTCTGTATACTGGAGGGATATCCTCTGATAGGCGAAGAGTTTTACTTTTATTCATACGAAGGACTCCAGAAGTCCGCCACTGAACCCGCTCTCTCACGACCTGCCCTTGTGTCTGAAGCCAATTTCAGTTGAAGTCCTACATCGTGGTCTCCGTAACTTGGTAACCGAACCACCGTCAGAATGTGAAGCTTCAGATAGGTTTTTGCATTGAGTTTTACATAGAAGAGAAATTGTATTTATGTTGTGTTTCTCACGCCAGGTTCACATCCGCGCATTGTACCGTAACGTTACAGGATAACACTTCAAGGAATTCCGAGGCGCATTCTGGCGGACGCCCACGCATGCTTCGCTGGCGTGACGTAACATCGCCGTCTGCACATGCGCGCGCGTTCACTGTTTCGTTACGGCAGATTTCGCGTGTGTGGACCCGGCTTCATAAGCCTTTCACCAGTTTACAAAATTGTTATTAGATGCCAGGGGGACTAGAGAAAATTTCATATTGAGGAGCTTCATAATTCGTTCTCTTTGCCAGATATTGTTTGGATGAAGATGGCTGTCTTCTGGTAGAAGTTTACCGACGTTTCGGAGGTCCTTGCTGCCTCCAACTTCAGGACAATGAGATGGTCATAACCTATCCAAAACCACATATTTGAAAACGGGTTTCGAGAGGTTACTCATCGCCCTGATGATGGACGTATGAGGTGGGCGGGACATGTAGTACGCGCGGCGGAGATTATAAATGCGTACAGAATTTTAATTCGAAAACCTGTAGACCTAGACGTAAGCTGTATTTAGGATTATTGAAGTTGATCTTAATGAATGAGGTTTGGTGGTGTGGAGTGGATTGATCTGGCTCAGGATACAGATTATTGTCGAGGTATTGTGAACATGGCAACGAAACTTTGGGTTCCGCAAAAAAAGGTCTGGAATCCAGCTATCCTGAAGTTTATAATGGTTTTCCTCAGCGCCTCCCTTCATATGTTGGGATATTTCTGTAATATGCTACAGCATTCTTTTGTGGCCGATAGTAATTCTCACGCGACTGCCGTCACTTACCGCAGCATTTTCCAGAAAAGATTCCATATTCTTCTGACGAAGACTTAACCGTGCAAACCACCAGACTTCCTCCAAGGAAGGGCGAGTTGACTGGGAGACAGCAGTGGTGCCACCTCCTGGTAGCTGATCTCCTCTCGGTTGATCGGCCTCTGGAGTGCCACTGTACGCGATCTGCCTTAAGATTGATTTTTCTTGTTAATCGAGTGTTCAAATGCCCTTTTGTTGACTGAGCGTGTGTTGAAGCAATTCACCGGTCAAACGAGAAGCATTGAATCTCGGTAACGGTTTGAGGACTGACGTGAGTTTCAAGGTTAACACTTGGTCCGCGGATCGAGGCCAGGGATGCCCAAATTTCGTTGTCGGAGATCATAGGCGTTTTTCTATGGCCCCCCTTTTCCTTTCTTGTACATTTATATTCGGAATGATAGTCGAAGAAAAATGTGCGAACACTTTTGGTCACCAAACTGGAAGGCTTATAAAAAGTTCTGTTAGGAATATCGGTACAGAGATCGACTGTTTCGCCGAGGGTTTTCGTGTTTCGTCCAAATCCTGTTTTGTGCCTTAAAATAGCAGTAAATTTGCCTTTTGATGCTATTTAATCCATCAAATTTAAAAACATCATTAACTGAAAACAAATCATTATGCTAAAACAAAATTGGAATACAAGGAACTGACCCAGAGGTGTAAGAAACAATCTTATATTATGCGAATGATTACAATAAACAACTTTGTTTCCAGCAGAAAATGAGATTGTGCCTCGAATAATCAAGGGTTGTCCAGCATAGTTTGCGACTACTCAGTTTTGCAAAAACTTTACCAGCATTTAAATCGGGTGACCTTGAAATCTGCATGATATTTTCACGATAGGTAATATTAGATTAGCTCTGTTTGATGGGCCCAACAAAGTGTGTTTCAGTCTTTCGCCTGATTTTCGGAAGCATTAAGGCGCTCTGAAGCGTTACTTCGCGACTGCGTAGTGCAACATCCCATAATGAAACCGTCTTCAACTTCTCCTTTTCTGGCCACGTTGAAAATGCAGCATTTGACGTCCGAGGTTTTGTGTCTTGGTCTCGTTTGGTGTGGCTATTAGTGACATGATATCCTCCTCCTCCTCCTCCTCCTCCTCCTCCGCCTCCTCCTCCTCCTCCATACCCTCCTCCT
>NW_019059572.1:211572-290185 GCF_000696155.1 Zootermopsis nevadensis
AGAAGCGAATTCTTCAGCTAAGCTGCGATGTCTGTCCACCCCCCCTCTTCCCCTTAATCGCCCTTGGTTTTCGTGCCTGGAGGATGTGTTACGTAGACCGTTAACCTTGCCTACTGGTATTGTATATAGAACGAACAATTTGCTGGGGCTGTGAGTTGGAACCAGCGACCGGCAGAAGACGTGAGGATGCCTGAACGTTAGGCAACTGGTGTGACAGGCTGGCAGCTGCTTTACTCTCGCTGTCGTGGCCAGCGAAGCAGCGACCAGCAGACTGGTCTCTCTCTCTTTCTCTGGACTGCAAGGCCATGGCTCCCTGACTCATCAAGTTCCGGACAACCTGCCAGCTGTCATAATGTGTGTTATTTCAGTCTTCAGACAGCTGAAGCGACAAGGTGATATCAGAATAGCAAATTAATGTGATCAAGGAACGGAAAACATGCCAAAAAACTTTATCACACTTTCTGTGTTTATGGTAATTAGTCGGAATGGATTCAGCCTGCAACCTTGAAATCATTCTTTCGCGTCGCAGTCTGAAGGTCAGAACTGAAAATTGCTGTTTCGACAAAGGAAATATTTCTTTTAAAAATCTTGCCTTTTTCGCTGTCATTGACGGAACAGATTCTCGGGGGTCCTTGCATTTACTTATATGAGCCGAGCTTAACAGTTTCTTCACTTAGTGGAGTATTCATTTACGTTCACTTAGCCAGAATCTTACGCTATTTCGCAATTAAATATCGCAAAACATTCGCCATTTAGCTTCGCGACGACTGTCGGTGTCCCACTAGTTTGTCCGTATCGAACACTTCGAGAACCTGCGAACGGATTTCCTTGAAATTTATTTTTGGGAATTTTCAATAAACTTTTTTGACGTCTTAATGTCTGGCAATAATAACGGCCACTTTACACTAAGACCGCCATGTTTTTCTGCGCACGGGAATGTCTTGGTGGGGAATCCCTAAGTTACCTTGGTTGCCATGGCTACCTGGTAAACTCCTGCGTGGGGAATTGACCAATCACGTGGGGTGGGTGGGGGGTCATCAGAACAACGGGAAACGGTGGCTGTTGCATGGATTTTCTCTTCGTCGATAAAAATTCTCAGAATTTATTTTGGAAAACAGCATTTACTAGCAAGTACTTCAATAGATTTCAATTTCCAAAATTAGTAGCGGCGGTACACGACGTGAAGTAGAAACGGAGGTCATTTGAGACGTCACATATTTCAATTGTTTTTTGTTTGAAATAAGACAAATTGATTTTTTTTTTACCATTTCGTTGGAACGAGGTACAAGAATCTGTAAAGATTTGTATCCTTTCCAGTTCATTGCCACAGACTAAGCTAAGTATATTATTAAGTATCAGAAAATAAATTTCTCAGTGTCGTTCTGTTGCTGAATATATTAATATAAATCCGTTTCTGTCTGAACTATCACCAGGTTTTATCCTTGGTCTCATTTTTAAGTGACTAGATCTATATTTTTCGTCATTACGAAGAACAAACTTCGAAAGCGAATCTTTAACAGTAAATTTGTATTAAATCTGCTCGAAAATGGACAAAGGCTTTTCCGTCTTCTCAAGTAGGAATCATCATGTTCTCAATTGATCACTAGTTTCTGCACTGCGTTCAGTTACTTTAACTTTATTGAAAAGATTGTACCTTGTGCTGGTAATAATTGTTAAATTACCACAAACTACTTCCGGCCCCCGGGTAATAAATCAATTACCGCGAGTTAATTTATTTCTGGGTAGATGTTAACTTTCAACATGTTTCTTGTTTATAACATTAGCCATTTCTCAGGACAGATTAGTGACGCGTTTGAGAACGAGGACAAAGTACGTTCCATACAAACAGCGAAATCAAAGGCTTCCATCTTTTTGTTAGCGATGTTCAGTAAGGAACTTCTCCGGAAAAAAAAAAATTAGGGCATTTCGATACTGTTAAGTTTCTCAGATCTCCGTGTTTTGAAAGCTAACATTCTCTTCATGCAAACTGTAGACGCATTTCAAGCGAAAACAAAAGTAAACGCCTTCGGTCACTTAAAAAAAAGCCACGCCCACAAAGATAATGCTCGCTCTAATCGAATCGTGTATTTACAACCTAATAGCAATGCGGTTACTATCTAAAAATGTCGATGTCCATAAGAGAATTTCTTTGCGATGAATCATCTCTTTTGCTTATGTGTAGTACCGTTATGGAAAACCAAATTAAGCGGCCATATTGAATAAAGCATTCATTTCAACCAAACAATGCACAAAAATACAATCTCAGGACTTGGCCTGCGATGAGCGATGAATCAGCAAACCTAAGATAAAAGACGGTAGTCCAAAGTCGTGGTTCATCGCAGACGTCCGTAGGTGGCGGGTCTATCGTAGTTTAGATTCTTAATGAAGAGGCGGTGGTTTGTGTGACCCGTTGGCTGTGCATTTGAGGTGGGGAGGGGGGAGAGTGAGTCACAGTGTAGTCGAATATATTAAGAAAACTCTGGAAATATACTACGAGGCTCGTCCTCAAAGTAAGTTTCCCTGGGGCCGTTTACAGAAACAAAACACAATTTCATGGAAATATTTATTGCAACAGATACAGCAAGTGTCCAGCTATTTTTCAACATATTCGCCACCGGAATTGAGACATTTGTCATACCGTGGGACCAACTTTTGAATACCTGTGTCGTAGAAGTCTGCCGCCTGGGATTGGAACCACGGTGTGACAACCATCTCCGCCTCTCTGTCATTCTCAAAACGCTGACGCTGACCGGACAGGAATTTCTTGAGGTGTAGGAAAAGATGGAAATCACTGGGAGCGAGGTCCGGGCTGTAGGGTGAATGATTAAACACCTCCCAGCTGAACTACTGCAGGAGACTTGCTGTCCGTCGAGCCGTGCGCGGCCTAGCGTTATCACTGACCGCACTTCATAGTCGGCGGGAGCTGGAATAAGAACCTCCATCTTCAACAGCTGCAACGATGCTACTGTGAGAACGCGGGAGGTGCCGTTAGTGCATGCGCCATGCTACGTCATTGCTCTATCACGTACGCACAGTCGCTTCGCTCAATATAAGGTTTGCTAGCTGTGGGACGAGTGGGAAACTTACTTTTGGGACGCGCCTCGTAAATTTCGTGTGAAGCGAGAAGTGATGTAACGCAAGGCTGTAATTTAAGTCGATATCTGTTTCGTTTAGTATCGTTATTGACGATTTCATCCATTATTTTGCTGGATTCGTAGTTGTCAGAACACGTGATAAAAGATGGCGACAGATAAACTGATTGAATTGTACATGATCTGAAAATTTTACGGCGACTAAACTCGATAAAATCTTCTCCGAAAATCAGCTGTTCCAGTTGGTTTAGGCGAAGAGGTTAATGTTTCTGATGTGACATCAGAACCATGATGATGGGGTCGGAGATGGCTTCCGAAGCGTTCCATTTGACGCGGCTGATTGAAGAATTAATTTAAATAAAACAGTATTTGTTCACCTTTAATAAAGAAGCGGGAGTTTAGAATTGGCCTGATAGCTTTCGGGGTGTGACGGCGTGTTGTCTTGTAAAGAGTTGTTAACGTTTCATAAGGATCCTTGCTGTCCTGAAGATGGAGGATATATTTTCCATCGAAACATCGATAACCACCGGCGTCATAGTCGCATGACAAGACTGTTTGTCCCGTTTCTTACGCAAATTTTAATTTCTTTAATATGCTGTTGAATCTCGTCGTATCAGGCTACGAGACTTCCTCAGTTATTAATGAAGGGGCCTGGAAGTGCGCGGTTACTTGTGGTCGCTACGAAAAAAGAAATCGGGAGTCAGAAATGAGTTGGGGTCACCGTAACTTATGTTTGAGGTCACTCATGTTTCGTTGGAACATGACATGTAAATTTTTCATATCACGAAATGAATTTCAGCTTCTTGAAAGTGAAACGATGTGATGGCAAATCATGATACGTTGTCATGCTCCTGAGGAAACTCGTGCTTTTGGGATTGTTTGGATTTGCGTAATTATCTTCTGTGACGCTGTGAATAAGTTAATGATATGAAGGCCCATGTGTTTGGTTTAATTGTCTATTAACAGAGTCCTTTGTTCTAATTAGTAAATGTTCTTCATCCTCACCTTTTACAAGATGGTCACCAGGTACTGCCCGCGCCGCGAGCCTTCTTCCAGTTGTAGACTGAAAACGTCACCGCGGTTTGAAAACCTCGAACCTCACACCCGTGATAATGTTGAGCTAACTCTGATCGTTATTTGAATCTGGGAAAAATGTTAAAGATTAAATCGGTTTCTTATGTACGCTTACATCTCTGTCCTTCGAATTAGCGTTCGTAGATATCGACAACAAAATTTCAGTGGTACATTTGTCAAGTAACTGCTTAGTATCTTTGTTAATAGAAACATTTTTATGTATTGATTTCCTTCAGCGACGAACCCTACGTTGCGGTAAACGGATCAGTATCGGCATTGCTTTTTGAAATTTAGAAGATTTGAGTTGTTAAAATGGACGTTTCGAAAGATATGTTTTTATTCTTTCTTCGAGAAAGGGAAAAGAGTTTATCTTCTGCGTTCTCTTGTTTCGTGTCTGTCACGGGAAAAACATCGGTTATAAACGAAGAAATTTTATCAGACTGGAAAGTGGTTTAGCATTAACATGATTATGCAAGCTTTTAATACGGAAAAAAAGAGAGCGGATCTTATGCAGGTTACAGCAAAAATAACGCACGGATGCAGTTGACGGAGATGATTTCAGTTTCGTTCGGATGGCCTCGAAATTATAATTTATGCCGATCTTATCAAGCCTGGAACTGTACGTATTTGAAGCTCTTTTTAATGTCGCATAGTTTATCAGAGCGATTATATTTTGCCCTGATGATGGAGGCAGCAGACAGCCATTCTAATATTCGCCGCTGGTGAGAACCTTCAACCATGCAGGACTTGGATTAGAGTTTTGTTAAATGTAAGGGTTATATTTCATCCAAAAGAGGCCAAAACCAAAATATAGTGTATATTTACTTAATAAAATTTAATCTAAATCCACTGCGTGGTTTTGAATACGATATAATCTACTGATAGGTGGACAGACAGACATAGGCCAATTCGCGTAGTGAGTCAAAGAGCTGATACACGGCTTTTAAGGCATGAGCACGTAGCTTCTACTTTAATAATAGAAGTGTAATCAAGCTGCCGTCTTCGGTTATTGACTAAGGTTTTGTAGTGTCGATAGAGGCGAAGGTAAGTTTCGAAGAACGGTTCGGAGCAGATAAGATGATTTTGCATTTATTCGAGCTCCGTTGCTCTGGAGAGATTAAGGCTGGTCACGTAATGCCTTCACTATTTCAGCTGAGTTCAAACCAGGCACCTTCAAAATACAAAGAAAACTGACTTGTAGTTAATGAATACCTAGCTTATAGGAAAATGAATTATAGAAATGCTATAGAATTAAATAAGGTATAGGAAATTTGCCTGTTGAAAATGAGGAATTGGGGAGCGGAATTTTGTGATAAGAACGAAAATGTGTAGTAGGAGAATGACGCCTATGTTGGAGCTGTGGGCTGCAATAACCCGGGGTTTTGTGGACACGTTATCTTTATAGATTTCTTAACTTAATAGATTTATTATTTTTTCTTTTGAGGTGATTCTTAGCGTAGCAGTTTCCATGACTTACAACTGTGTCGCATATCGGGAATGTCTTAGTCGATGTCTGCTGAGGGCCACTTGAAAAAAAAAGTTGTGATTCCTCCGGGGGCCATCACATGGGTGTTGATGATCATAAACGCATCTTGATCCACGACGTTTTTGGGCGCGTTTGCATCTAGACGACACTAAAATGCGCCCTTCGGCTTCATCATGTCTGTCCCTCTGTCCACATACAGCAAGGCGAGAGCGGGTGAACGAATTTTTATGAAATTTGATATTTGTTATTTCTACCGTAATAGATTGCAGACGAAATATAATTTATTTTTAAACGAATAATTTGTGTTTTCCTCGTCGTAAATCTGTTATTAACGTCTGTGATTCTGTTGGTGTCAGATGAGGATAGATTACGGACCTCTTTAGTTGTGTGTATTCTCATGAATTTGAACCCTTAAGGTTAGGTTTCATGCTAGAACGTGCATATAAATCGCCCCTGACAAGTTTCTTCTGACGCACCATATTAACTCACAAACGTGCTTTAATAATAGAACACATTAATGAGGTGTCACACATGGGAATGGCTTGACCTTGAATAGCCAAGTCCATGCAGTTGGTTGTTTATCGTGTACGTACAAGGTCGGTCAGACCTTGACGGAGGACGATGACTGCTTCATAATTGAATATCTGCAGTTAAGATAGGGACTGGTACATCCTTCCTGTTTCAAGTATTCTCATGCAAACAAGTCGAAATTCTCGCCACTTGGTGCAACGTGAAAAGTGAGAGCAAAGATTCTCTTTCTGTGTTCAGAGCCTCGTAAGCGAGAATGTTCCATGGTCAGCGATTCTGAACCCGCCCCTTCAACACAAACATCAGGCCACCGTCGATCTGTGCTAAATGTTATTCACAAGATGTTTTAGCTGTTGTCCGCAAGTTGGATATAGTAATGTTCCGTGAAACACCATGGCATAATGGAAGGATAATATTAAAATTGCGAGGCTTTAAGTTGTCACGGCGGCGAGTGTGAACATGGCTGTCTTCTAGATTGTTGTGCCATGTAGTCTGGTAGAAGTTTACCGACGTGCCTCCAAATACTCTTCGCCTAACGTTTAAAAATCTTGTTATCTGAGGAAGTTTATTTCAAGGAGGTCATGTTAGTGTTGAGATGCGATAAACTTCCGGAGTGTGCGTTTGCCTGTGGTTTGGGGTGAGTGACCACAGCCTCCGGAAGTCGATATGAAGATCGAGTCATCTTGACGAAGCATGACGAGTATACAGTTCAATAAAGATTCTTGACAGTTTCCTCCCACTTTATTCCTAGGATTGTCCTCTCTGGTCTCAAACCTTGGCCGTCTGTAGGTGACGACGTTCAACAAGTTCATTGCCCAGATGAAACTTTGTACGTGGTGCATTCAGATGTGTGACAGGTGAGCTCAAAGGCTGTTCCAGTGTTCCCTTCGTCTTGTAGACAGGGATAACTTTTCGTACATACAGGAGGTCTGTGGATCGAATCGCAAACACCCACACCAGTTTATTTCCGTGACACCCTTACTAATTAACACCTCTCTTCTCCTGCAGCCGAGGTTAAGAATGCGTGGAGCTTTACCTCCACTCCCCATAGCGTCGGGCGTAGGCACAGAGGAAAATCTATCGAACCTCAAACGAAAGCCGACAGTTATTTCAGGATTATTTCTCATGAATCTTTTTTTTTGGGGGGGGGGAGGCGCACTACCTTGGGTGCAACCAAACCGTGCGTTCAAGTTCGTTGTCGGATGTGAAAAGTCCTCTGTTATAACTCCCTTGGCCACCCCTGAAATAACATGTGCCCCCATGTCTGTGTTCGCTTTCGGTACTGAGGCCACGTGTTGCCTTCACTCAGCGAAACTGCAGGTAAAGTAATTTCATGCGTCCGTTTCTTTTGTGTGTTTCAGGTAAGTTCCTGCTTCTTAAGGCTGGCTGATGAAGACGTTCCTCCGAAGGGAGTCCCTAAACATGTGAGCATTGTGTCTTCTTATTCTTCTTCAAGTCGGGGTGGCAGTAAACCGTGTTTTATTAGCGACCAATGAAGAGCTTATAACCATAACACACCAAGACACGAGGTCATACTGCCTCCGTCGTCAGAGTATGAAGATTTCTGTCTTCTGGGTTGTTGCGCTGAGTAGTCTGGTCGATGTTAACCAACGTTTCAGAGGTCATACTGCCTCCGTCATCAGGGCGATGAGTATGAAGATTTCTGTCTTCTGGGTTGTTGCGCTGAGTAGTCTGGTCGATGTTAACCAACGTTTCAGAGGTCATACTGCCTCCGTCATCAGGGCGATGAGTATGAAGATTTCTGTCTTCTGGGTTGTTGCGCTGAGTAGTCTGGTCGATGTTAACCAACGTTTCAGAGGTCATACTGCCTCCGTCATCAGGGCGATGAGTATGAAGATTTCTGTCTTCTGGGTTGTTGCGCTGAGTAGTCTGGTCGATGTTAACCAACGTTTCAGAGGTCATACTGCCTCCGTCATCAGGGCGATGAGTATGAAGATTTCTGTCTTCTGGGTTGTTGCGCTGAGTAGTCTGGTCGATGTTAACCAACGTTTCAGAGGTCATACTGCCTCCGTCATCAGGGTGACGAATGAGCCATCTACCAGACTACACGGCGCAACAACCCAGAAGACAGAAATCTTCATACTCACCTCAAATCCTACAACATTGTTATTATTATTGGGGTGGGCGTATTTAATATTGTTATTAGGTAATTTAGTGTTTATGTATTTCCGTCAATATTAAATGGCATCGTATAATACCCATGCGGTGAAAGATTTTTAAGTTTTAGCGAATATATTTTCCTGCTCAGTCTCCCTTCGGAGATGTCGTGGAATGTGTTACGAAATTATGACGTGGTTAAGTCACAATCTTCTTGCACTCAGGAGGAGAAGCGAAGTACCGACCAGTGGGTCAGGGAATTACATTAATAGGGCTCGTAGGAGGAGTTTGTATTTTACATTAAAGTTACTATCTAGGTTTGTGTTCAAAATAGAATTGTCAGGCCCGGTAAAACAGGGGTGAACAATTTGTTATGCGCACTATTCACATATTGTTTGTCAAATTCCGTTCTTTTATCGGACGAATTTTAACAAGTTGAGACATTTGTAGTTCATTTGCTCCACTTTTGGAGTTTTCGTTGACAATAACTCTGCAGTTTTCATTCTGAGGATTCAGTCCCAGGGCAGCCAATGGGATTATGCGGCGGGGGGGGGGGGTGTTACTATAATTGCCCAGTTTTCTTTTGAAGTTATTCCACCGTATCTTTATCACAGTCACTGATGTGGGCGTTAGGCCTTCAGCCATCAGGTTGTCGCAATGTCGGTCTCTAGTTTGAGCCTCTAACCAGACATCGGCACGCTAGTAAGTGTGGATCTGATGTCTGGAGTTGTCATGTCATAATTTTAGCAACCTGACTGTTTGTCCGGAGGATATGTTCGCGTATCTACCTATAATACCTGTAACGGGCGATCATTTTAAAATCTCCAATAGTCTCTAGGCAATACAAAATCACGAGCATGTAACTTCAAGATAAGAGTTGTTCATTTACTCTCACTAACTTGTTTTCTTGTTAATCTTCTTATTAAGAAAACAAACTAGCTAATTGCAATGTAATGTATTTACTTTCTACAAGTTTCACCGAAGTACATGAACATACGTTTTAAATATATTTGTTACAGCTTTCTTTAATGATCGATTTGTTTATCGTAAAACTATCGACAGACCAGCGTAGATTCAGAGGGCGTTGCCTTTCATTGCGAACTAATCAGTAATTTCGATTTGTAGTCTACGTTAGTGTTGGTTAGTGGTAATTTCATTTTAAATCTCTGGTTGGTGTTCCATCCGGTGTAGACCTATCGCAACAGTACGTGGTGTTTTCCGTGTTGCTATGAAATAATGATACTTTCCATGTTCCCATCTTTATTGCCGGGTAATTTCCTAGTGATGGGATAATAAATGTTTGTCATGTTACCATAAACATGTAGATAGAATAATAAATTACATGGGAAAACTTCTAGAACATGGATGTGGGGAAGTATATTTTCTGAAGTCGTGCTTGTGTGTATGTACTGTAATAAACAGTTTTTGAAACCCTCATATTGATGTTCGTGAAACTCGAAGATCGCTCGACTTCATGATTTAAAGACTTTCGTTCAGCTCTCACTGACTCCCCACCCTTAAACAACTTGAAGGCCACATCTTACATATCCGGTAGTGGGTGTGACCGGTTAAAATCTATAAATAAATCTTTTAAGGAGTGCTCCTGCACTGACCGTTCGTATAAATTACAAGTTCGTCGTAATTTCACGGGTTTGTCGTCACATATGGTTGTGCATTGCATGTCTTAGCGAACGACAGTGTAAGAATGGCGCACGGAACAACAATTCTGATCGCATTCGTGCAAGAATGACTTAGGGCACAGCAACGACCCATGGTCACATTAATGCAACAGTGACCTACGTTATGTGGCTTAAATGTCGTGTTTTGTAATTTCAAAGAGTACACCGTTCAACTCTCGTGTACTGTATATAATTCCCGCATGTTGTTTGCAACGTTACTACAGAATGGTATGTAAATTTTAAATGCGCCGTTCATTAACAGAAGGCCATAGCCTACTTTAAATGACAATTATTCCGCATTTTAAATTGGATTCCAGCTGTCTGTCTCGAACTTCCGCCTGATCGAGTTATTGGGTGATCCAGTTCGCTTTTGAATCTAAATATGTCTTAAAAACGTAATGGTACTTACATGCTGTCCTGAAATCAACTGTGTCTGATATTTCGGAATTTTTGTTAAGAAATTACGAAACGTATGCGCCATGGAATTACTCGAAGAAATTGTCACCGAAATCAATTTTTTGTCGAGTTTTTCACGGAGCTCCATGTTTCTCCACGAACTGAAAATGTTCGGGTCCCTGTGATGCATAGAAGTGAATGATTAAAGGACGCGACGGAAGATGTACCAGCTCGAACACATCCACTCACTTCTTTTCGTTAACCGAGAAAATTCGAAATAATTCTTCCCATGCATGCAATGGAAAGTTGATTTACTAATTAAGGTAGTGAACTCTGGGGCCTTTGGATGGGCTAATCATACGATTGGGGTGGAGGTAGGCAATAAATGCGTACGTGATATTCGTTCTCAGTTCGTGCATTATCGGCATTCTTCGTAACCCCGTAAGGCCATCTGCTTTAACAACAAGTAATTCTGCATTCAGCTCACAGGGTGTATTTATCAATTTTATATGATTTTCAGACCAAACAGCGTTTGTTTCTTTGGGAAACTTTAACCATCTGGTTGTGGGTTGCGTTTTCACTGCGGTACGGACTGGATGTTTAGATATTAATGAAGATTGGATGGTTAAGCGTATATCCTCACAGATGCTTCCGCTCTGTTGTGGTAGAAAGTTCTTTTAAGTTCGCGGTCTCTGTGTCTGTGGTATGGCAGGTAGCTGCACTCACACTGGACCTGCTGTAGGGTGCAGAAGGAGGCTGAGACGCCTTCGTGACCTCTGCTCGGCACAGTCATGAATCATGAACATGACTGTGTTTGACCGCTGCGATAGCCGTCTCTTAACCTGTGCGTTGTTGGTACAACCACCGCTGTGAGGGCCCCGATGAAAGTTGGGTGTCAAACCTGGAGTTCACGAGCTGGAGATGATCGCAACGAAAAATCATTATAACGGTGTTGTTGTTATTCTTGAGCACGATAAAAGGTCGACATCCCATCGATTAATATTTGTTTTCAAAGCCTTCCAGGTGGCCCGTTGTTCGGTTGATCTAACACGAAAAGCTAAGGTCATATTGTGGCAGATGTCAGTTTTGATAGACTTCGGGTGTTTATGTGCAAAGTTGACTGTCGTAAGATTTTATTTTAATTTACGATGCGCGCGGTCTGTCGTCGTGAAAGTTCTCTCTCTCTCTTGAGGTGAGATGTCTTACAACATTTTACTTGGAAAACGTAGACGGAAGGATAATATTAAAATGAGGATAGGTGGATTAGTCTGGTTCAGAATAGTGACTGGTGTCGGGCTGTTGTGAACAGGGCAGTTAAACTTCGATTCTGTAAAAGGCTGGGAGTTTTTTATCTCTGATAATGATATATTAGTTTCGCAGTAAGGATTCTACTCGATCTCGTAAGACATCCTATAAAACTTCACAAATAGCAAAGCGTTTAAAGTTTAATATACTGCCAGCACGTTCTCAGAATTATATTTGTTTATGTAATTATTTACCATAAAAGTTGATTACATAATTACAGGTAAATCTTTACCCGCTCACTATAGGCCAAAGTTCCTCGTAGCTGATAATATATAATGGTGCATTAATATCAGTCTTTTTCCGTACCCGTATATTATATCGAGTTTCGATTCGACGTCACCAACCTCTTCTTATGGAATTACAGAGTTCGGTCCGTATACGTTTTATATTTTTTCCGCCGAAGAATCTTAGTAGTAACATTTTGCAAACTGTATGCCATTCTGCTGTCTTCCATTTTCGTTCGTCGAGCAGCAGTGCACTTAAGACACTTTGCTGCCCGAATATCGTCACTCTTTAATCCAGCTTTACTTCAGTAACTCCTCTTGGTGACGTTCCGCATTCTCCAATGCCCACGAGCAGAGTCCTTGAGAAGCTAAACGCGTCCATTTGGTCAGTGAGTTCTCAGGTAACCCGGAAGTTGACCGACGTTTCGACAATACCCGCCACTGGGTCCTCATTAGCAACATCGGCGTTCTATTCATGGGAATTAGGCGACCCGCGTGGCTCAGCGTCCTTGTTGCACTAATTCCATATGAGGTCATTGTCGCGCAATGTTTTCCAACAGTGCTCAGAGACAGGATTCTTGAAATCCATGTTTCGTTGCTCGTAATCGTTAGGTGACGGAAGGCTATCTAATTGCGCTCCTCACCGGAAGGAGAGACATCCCGTGTGATCGTGTATTCATGCAATCATGTCAGGTCGATGTTGCTAGTGCCCTCTGACGCAAGAAGGACGCGTTTTTCGGGTAACGTGGCTTTCCCTTTGTGTGTTTTAAAGATTATCTACAGCCAGCAGGTACAGAGAAATCGTGAACCGCCTTTATTTACAAGAGAACCTTACATGTAAATAAAAGAAATACTCTTCGTATTTGGGTTAGGCAAATGAAAAATATTTTATGATTTATTGTTTGAAGGATCTGAGACTGACTCTCACAAATGATAAGCTTACTTTCTTCGTAATTGAGACTTTCATCTAATTTAAGTATGACCTTGTTATCCAGAGGTAACGTGTGGCTTCTGCTCCTCGGTAACAAGGGCGTAAGTCAGTATGAATTAAGTTTGACTTGAGACCTTGTTGTTTGAAATTACGTGACAGGAATTCACCAAACATGGAATTTTGATACTGTTAGTCGAGACATAAACATTTGCTACAGCCGAAATTTAGACCAGATGCGGAGGGAAGAACCCAACAGGAAGACCAAGGCATAGATGGGAGGATACTATTAAGACGGATCTCAACAGCAAAAGGGTTTGAGTGTTCGAATTGAAATTCAGCTGCAATCTAGGGTCCAGTTGCCGGCTGCTATTATAACATTATCAGAATATACTCGAGTGCGTTCCAAAAGTGACCCAGGTCATGCGGGTTGCCTAGTTCATAGGGAGAATATGTCAGACAGACATGGACGGGCCCACAAAGCGTTCTTCACGCATTCTACAATGTAAAGAACACCTAAAAATGGATCTCAAGGAAATACCAAAATGTGTAAGAGTGTATTTGAAAGAGCTGGTTCAGGACGGAGGCTTTTTTTTTTGAAAACGCCAATGAATTCGACTGCAGTAAGTGGCGAGGCATGTATTGCCCAGTTGAGCAACTGTCAGCTTCCTAGAGGAGGACGGCGGTACACTAAGATTTCTCTCCTTGCTGGTTACTTTATGCCCCTCGTGTAGGCAAGGCCGAAGTTGAAATTCGTGCCCTGAGGTTACCGGATTTCGGGAGAGATACCGGAAACCCAAGATTTGTTTCACACGTACGCCCGGTTTCGAGAGAAAGTATTAGTCATGGCGTTGGACAGTAACTTACAGCTTTCGTGGTATTGACACGTCCCGTGTAATTAGTTCTAAATTATTATTATTTCTTTATTAGTGGCTCGTAAGTGTTCGTGTTGTACATGATTGTGGGAAGCAAGTAACTCAATGGAGTACGCTCAGCGAGTGAAGTGAAGTTTAACTTGAAATGTAACTTTGGTTCCATGGGATAACTGATTATACTTTCGCAAAGCTTTGTCTTTCCAAGTTCATTTTTGTTAATTCCGCCGGCGCCAAATGATAGGACATTTTTTATTAAAAATAAATTGGAGGTACTATCACGGCATTCGCCTCGAGGAACTGAGAAAAACAGCGATAAACCTGAATGTTTCCGGGCTGAGATTTGAATCCACGACCATGAGTGCTTATTAGCATTGGACCACGTTCTTATCTGCTTCGAGTCGTATGAATTTATTTAATTAATAAAATTTCGCAGATTGTAGCATTCTGTGTGAAGGTGTCCACTGCTATGTCATGCCATCTTGTGTTAGTAAGGTGCCAGCAGGCCCAACGCTTGGAGCTCATCGCTAAATGAATCAAGATTTGTTGTATAAATCAGTGGTATTCAACCTTTTTTGTTCTCGTACCCCCAGATATAATCTCTCTTCAACTCTGTACCCCCAAAGTTGTTGGTGTGTAATTCAAGTTATACATAGTATATAATCTACATCTAAAATAAATTAAATAAATTACATTACTGATTATTCAGTGTTTATTATAAAATAATTATTTTTTTTTAAATTTCACGTACCCCCTAAGATGTCTTCGCGTACCCCAGGTTGAATACCACTGGTATAAAGTATCCACACTGTCAGAACGTTCTAACGGACGGACAAAATTCGTGATTCCGTGATTGTACCTAAATTTCATTTTATTATCCCAAATATGTTTCTCGTGGCAATCAGTAGATGCCTCTGATACACCTGTGCTGTACTTTCTATTAGTAGGATTTGATCGTTGGCGTTCGTTTAATAGTGAAGACCATGGAGCAAAAACAATCTTGAGAAGCTGATAGTCGCTCAGCCAGTGAAGAAATGTCTTGCTTCTTATGGGAGACGAAGGTTCAGTAAAGTGGCCGCCAAGCATCCGCCACAGAATTCTGTTTGAGCTGATTGGATCTAGTTCATATTCAAACGCCCAATTTTTTTTAATTTTTTTTTTAATATTATCCTTTTACCTACGCCTGGGAGGGTTTCGCGTTCTCTTCGCTACAGGCTTTACGACTTCAGTGGCGAAACCAACTTTCGTGTGGTGCTTGAATGGGGCACTATAGAACACAATAAGAAATGTGCTGATGTTGAAGAATTTGAAATTCTGCTATAAAATAGTAGCCAGAATCGATTTACATAGAGCAAGGTCAGGCACGTGTGACTTTGATACCTTCTCATGCGGCCTGCCACATGGTTTTGGGATCTGCACGGACTAACATTTTGTATATTTAGACTTACGACGTTATTGCGCTGAGTTAAATGGCTCAGTTGTTCATACATTACACAATGTGATAATTGCATTGAAATTAATAACGGAAGTTACCGTTAAAAATTACTTGAAATCTAACAAACAACGTCTTTACGGTAACCTTAGTTTTTCTTGAAATACCAACTGGACTCTTTCTGGCACCAGACGTAAATTTTTCTTTCAAAGTAAGGCACATTGAAAAATTGCAAATGTGTCATTAAAAATATCTGTGTTTCCCTGGACATAAATAATTAATGAACTCAATGGATCACAAACATTGAGAAGCTGATAGTTTCTTAGCTAGGCAAGAAATTCCCAGTTTTTACGGAGCCCAAAGGTTCATTACCGTTTTTATAAACACCCGACAACGGTCTGAACCAGGTTAATCCAGTTCGCACACGCCCATCTTGCATTATTAAGATCCATTTTAATATTATCATGTCATTTAGAGCTACGACGTTGTTTTCCGAGCGGTGTCTTTTCTTCAGATTTTCGTGCCGGAGTTTTCTTCAGCCCTCGCGTTCTACATGCCCCGCCTGTCTCATGTTCCTTGATGCGACCGTCTTAAAATATTTGGGGAATAATATCCGGAGTTCCTGATCATCCAGTTTTCTTCAACTTCCTGTTTCAGTATGAGAGTTGGAACAGATCTCTGCTCACCCGCGTAATTTGAGGCTGTGTTTTTGCGTGTAGCGCCGTGGGTCTGCCAACCCATGAGGTCAATCAAGGATCCTTCTGAAGATTCGATTGTGTTTTGTCACCAGAAATTCGCTTTCTTCTGAGTCTTCTTAAAACCAGGAAGAAACTGCTAGTTAATTAATTGCGAGACAGTAGGCGAGTAGTTGGCGTGAGACGATGAGGAGAGGAGAATTTGGTTTCCAAAGTCTCACCGAAGACCAGGGTTCATTAACCAAGATAAAGGTTGAACACCACCGAAGTGTCGTACTGGGAACTTCTGTTGATGAAGCGATATTTCACGGCCTGTCATGCAAAGGAACGACGCAGATTAAGGACTTTGAGAACAGCGTTCCGAGGGGAACACTCGTACCTGAGAAATACCAAGTGACGTGAGGATAATTACGAGGTCGTCATTTGTACTTTACGCAAAACGTGAGAAGGGCGTTCGAATCAAGAAGAGTGTGAAGTGTGGGACACGTGGAAATTGTACCTGTCAATTTCAAAAGAACATTCTTGGTGGTAGATGGAGGATGATATTAAAATGGATTTTGAAGAAATGTTTTGCTAGGGTCTGACTCGATTCATCTGCCTCAGTATGAGGGATCATTTAAGGGATCTTATAAACGTCGTAATTAAACTTCGGGTTCCATAAAGGCTGGGAATTTGTTGGCCAGCCGAAATGGTGCAGTGTTCCCAAGAAGGCCTCCTTTGATCTATGAAGTTAACATAATTATTGCTGATTTGAAGAAAGATTCTTGATTCCTCGGTTATAATAAGTTATTCTAGTGCGTTGTTAAGCAAAGTACGTTCAACAAAATTGTATTTTTAACTTAACTTTCAGCATATTTCTTGGTAATTAATTTCAGTTATACTCCTACAAACATAGTGAGACCGACGTTTCAGAGGACTCATCACTCTCATGATGGAGGCAATAATTTTCTCTGAAACGTCGGTCATAGCCATCCAGACTATACCGTGCATCTTTTTAGACGACGACCATTTTCTAAGAGCCAGGCAGTGATCGCTGTTATAAATTAGATTAATTCAATCCACTCAATACATCTCGTTCCCGTCTTTCTACACGCCCCACCAATCTCATCCTTCTTGGCTTGATCACCTTATTATTGTGTCAACGGCGCATTGTCCTGTGGTCTCCAGATTCTGTCATCAACTTCCGCGTACATGGACGAGTATTCTTCGCGTCGTTATTGACTGCAAATCACTTTCCCTGTTTGCTGCTGATTGACTCACACCGACATTTTGCTTTATTTGTTCCCAGTTCCCATAAAGCCAAAGTATTTTAGCAGCAGACGTCTCTGAGATGCTATCGTCCTCCAACGTCCTCACCAAGGTAACAGTAGAAAAGTTCTTAGTCACGAGGTTCATAACCACAAACACGACGATGACTTTTATACGCAAAAAATAAATTGGATCGTTTTTCGCACGTTCTCAGACAACCGTTCGCTCTCCTCTCACATTGAATATCCCAGGAATATCTCGGCACGGATTGTAGTTTGTGAACAGCGAAATGTGCGCGCGGGAAGGAATCCGCATTTTCGCCATCGACGTCACGTAATTACGACGGAATAAAAAGGAACTGTGCATTCCGTGTCTTACTCGCTGCTTATATAAAACAGACGTCTCTTCTTTGCGAGGCAGCGAGATGGATTTCTTTATAGCCCGAAATATGCGAATATAGCTGAGGGTGAGTCGTTGATCCGGAACATCTAATTTTGCGGTTGACAACTCCAGCTCAGTCATCTCGGTTTTCTTTTTTTTGTTTTTGTATTCCTGCAAAAAAAAAACAGGCGTTGTGATCATTCCGCTGTTATTCTCCTACGCTGTTTTTCCTCTTGCCGGCAGGAATTTTCTTAACACGAATTCGGGTCCAAGGAGACTTATATTAAACTATACCTGCCTGGGTCGCACTATCACGCCCCAGTCACTGGGTTACGACGTAGAAGGGCAATACAAGAAGACCTTCCTATCCTCGCTAAATGGGGCAGAGCCCTTCTTGAGAAGTTAATGAAGACAATATATAATAGCTGAACTTACGTCCTTGTACAAATTTTCTTGCGAAGTAGGAATCAAGGGAAGATGTGATATGACTGAAACATGACGGAAGTTTCTTGAAGAAATGTATTTTTGTCTGAGCTACCTACTGCCACCATCGTCAGCACAGAACATTGAAAACCTGAGCGTTATCCGATAAATCCGCGAAAAATATTGTAATTACAGTCCCTTTCTCTCTATATACGAAGTAATGCTACATAAATCATAATTATGCTAAGTAAAGTGTTTTCAGTAGCAAACAGCCGTAGATTTATATGTCCATTTATTAAATCTGTGTTGATGGAGGCAGAAAGCCCCGAGAATCTCAGATCATTAATTTGTAAACAGATTTGTGAGGTTAAGTGAAAGTAATTCAGTGGCACGTGGGATGCACGAGACAACCAGGCAGGGAGCGCGTTGTATCCTTTCCGGGACCGTTCAATGCCACCCAGTGCCTCCGTTTACTGATATTCATCCAGGTGGGCAGGTGCTCCTCCCTGCTTCTCCCCTTGGGCGTCAGCACGTGTCACGCCATGTGTGGGCCTTCTGCTCTGCGTCATCTCCAGTTACTTCTCAATCTCTGAGTTGTAAGAGGGCGCGGATGTGGTCTTGTGGTTGGTACAGCGTCATTTTAGTACGTGGAATTATGGACATGCAGGCATACTTCGGAGATATTGCGGGTTCGGTTCCAGACCACCGCAATAAAGCGAGTCGCACGAATTTTTTTGGTTTCCCAATGCATATAAAAGTTATATTTACGCTATCCTGTAGTCTATTAAGTGTGCAATAGCATTATGTCTAAAAAACAATTCGAGAATTACCAAAATGTGACACAGAGACACGAAGTGAGCACATGCTGATGGAAAAATGGCGCCGAGAGACTTGCTCGACGCAGGGTTGTAAAACCTCACCCTGTGAAAGTCGAAGTTATTTACTTGTTTGATATCAGATGCAACGAAACTGTACTAATATTTATTAATTCTGACTACGTAATGTTGGAAGTTAATTAATTAAATAAACGCAAGCAAACTGCTGGATTCCTTGTGACTGTTTTTTAAGTGAACCTTTTATGTTGCACACCGAAATTTAGTCAGTCGTTTTGTTGTCACAAGGATCTTCCGGGATCCTTAGGACATCGTGTAGTTTAGGTATGTTCTGTGTGTCAACATTTAGTTCGCCAGTAAACCAAAATCTAACTTCTGAAGCCGTACGAAATGAGCAGTTAATTTATGTTATGTAAAACTTTTTACGATTGCTGTGCGATTGGGCCGTGTAGTCGGGCACAAGTTTACCGACGTTTCAGAAATTCTTCTTGCCGCCATGACAACAGAGACGCACAACAGCCTAGAAGACACCATTTCATAGTTTGTACATTTGTTTTTTAATGTTCAAAAGTTAACACAGAAATGTTTTTAATGAGCGAAGTTCTGGAGTTGGTTGCCAGAGAAATGCCGGCTGCTGGGATCGAACGTGCGTTTAATTTGTCTACAGACCAAAGAAACAAAATTTAGGAAGAATTGTAACATGAGGTTTTAGTAATAAACTATGGACATTTAAGGTTATTCCTAGGCCTTGCCCAGTCGGTGTAGTGGCTGGACAGGGCCCATGGCAGCCTCCCCTCCAATGGGTGCTCTGTCCGTGGCCATTGGGCCACTCTCCCATTCGTTATGGAGTGATGTTTAATTAAGAAGAGTGTCAGCGTTGCCTTTTTATCGTTACCTGCAGTGTTCGTGCATTTTCAAGACACGCGTGACATCGGGTCAGGAGTTCCTAGTGAGAGAGATGGTTCTTTTTAGGGTACCGTTGATCGCTTGTCACTTTCTCGTATGATATATTCTAGCGTCAAGAAATGACTG
Source organism: Zootermopsis nevadensis (assembly GCF_000696155.1). The sequence continues at coordinate 231,319 of NW_019059572.1, forward strand.
ACTTTGCTAATTACGCAGTTAGGATGAACACCCCCCCCCCACCCAAAAAAAAAATAGTTTGCTGTGGCATTTTGCATTTAACTTGGATTTTAATTTTCTGTTTCACTCCTTATCAGATGTGTCAGAGGTTAATGAGTTTTGTGAAACCTTTCGCGGTGTTAAGAATATTAAGTGTACACGAAGAAAGGTTAATGGTTTGCTGTGTTTTGCTTCCTGTCAATTGTCAACTAACCAATTCCATTACTGCCTGTCGACTGTGAAGGTAATACGCATTACCATGGAAAGAAAATGCTGTCTGTATAATTTGTTGTAACCACAAACGTTTTCACTCATGAGTTACACTGCCTTAGGTTTTACACTCGTTAAGGCTAGCGGAAATACTTAACTCGTTCTTAAGCATCCTTCAGAAGTCGTAACTAATGCACTGCCTGTTTCTTATGACAGTCTTACAGTCATAATTTGTACTTGAATTAAAGGAAATTAATGTACTGTACATTATGAATAGTCTGAGGTGTGCTTCACGTACAAGAGGTTTCGTAAGTTGGTTGCACTTCAGTCCTCAGTGTTATTGGTTGTCACTTTACCAGATATTTCTGTAATATTATTAGTTACGATATGGATCAATCCCGGGATTTATCGAATCCCTTGCTAGAACGCCAATCATTAAAGACAAGCCCCGAAATGTCGTATGTTCAAAAGCACAAGACTGAAAACACACGGAATATAATTAACACCCGTCACAAGCCTACAGAGAACCAGAGTTGCACTTTGGAAGGCGGTAACGTGCAGTATAGGAAATTGCAAATGATGTAACTGTCTTGCTAAAGACACAAGTCTTGAAGTGACTTACGGTTATCCTTTCATGTTTGACCAATCTAATTAATCAGAACTGAACTTCGCTGAAACATGAATGGGCAAGCCCCTCCAAGGCATACATCTGTAAACGTCTCATGAACCTTTGTACGTGCTGAAGTGAATAGCCTTGATCGGTCTTCAGATAAAATACAGGGTGGTTTGAATACGTACCAGGCACTTGGAATGTCTTGAATGTTCTCGAGGTGCCGAATAATGTGTGCCGGATAGGTTATGGGTGTATCGCAGGTTAAATCCACTCGTGAGGTCGCCTCTCTGCCTCTGGATTTGCAATGCCGCAAGCCGAGATCAACCACTGGAGTTTCTTCGCCAAGGGAGGTCCTGCCGGGAGTTGATGTTACCGCTGACATAGCTTGCCACTTGTTACCACGGACAGGTGGCGTCCATTCTTAGATACTCGACAGTATTATTCACCTCAGTGTAGTGTTTGGTCGTTCATAAGCGGAACACTTCTTGGCACCGTGGGGTCTCCTCTGCATTCCCAACAGCTGAATCGCCCATCAACTTGGCCCGTGAGCTATAACTGTGAAACGCCCTACAGAAGTTATGTAAGACCTTTCGGGCACGGCGTAGGCGGTTTTAACAGCTGCGTAGTTCAGTCAGTTTCGTAATTGGCTAGTGACCGGGCGACTGGGGTTAAATTATCGGGAAAACAATTTCCCTCTTCGCCACAACTTCCATGGCGGTTCAGGGCTCTCTCGGCCTTCCATCTCATGTTGATTTATTGGGGAATAAGGCAGCCGGGGCGTGAAGCTAGCCACTTTGTTCTTCACATTTATGGAGCTATAATTAATTAGTAATTAAGTAATTAAGCATCTTACCATAGACCCTTGTTGCTGCATCATGTGTTAGTGAGGGGTTGTATCAGAAAAACATCTGGATCACGCAGTGGCAGTATTTTTGTACCTCTGGGTATTCAAATTTTATCGTCAAATTGGATTTGGATTACAATTAAACTTGTACAAATTATTAATTGAACGTTACACCCAAATTTGAAATTCCTGTGAAATATCGTCTACAGTTGTAAGAGTTTACATTCTACTAGTATTCAGGCTAAGTCAGATAAGAGCGACATCTATAAACATCCTGCAGAACTTTTCCGTGTGTGGTGAAGCCTCATTATTTTCATAAATTTTACATCGCGATTTAATCGTATTGACTCAAGAGCGTACATTGAACTTTCTGAAGGTCTGAACTATGTACAATAACATTAATTGGGACTGTAGCTAAACCCCAGTCCATCTCGGCTGCCCAGATACCACGAAACTAACTACACCGATGAGTCCTCTAACCTCTAAATACTACGTCTCGTATTATATAGACTAATATCCTAAATTGACAACTTATTCCACATATACCTTTATTACATTTTATGGATCTTTTATAGTTCCATAAGTTAGTCAGATGAGAATAGTATATGTGGGGTAAGTCACAAGAATGCAATATATTACACAAATATAATTCATACTGTTATAAAGATTTCACATAAAATAGTGATATGTTACAAGTCCTCGCACTTCAGATTTTCGTGTGCACTTTATTCTAAAACAAACGATAACTTGCATGCGAATGAACATAACTTGAAATGAAGTGAAGTTGGATAAAGTATGGCTTCGTATTAGTTAAAAGGTTTGCTGGTTTCACGGCTTCTGATAATATTAAGTTGCACTGCGCTCTGAGGCACGTAAAAACACGCAAGTGATGTCAATGGGAACATTCTCACTTCCTTTGTTCAGCGCTGTTTTCCATATGCAGAATTTAAAATACAGCGATCTGCTAGCTTTATAAATATTCTTGTATATTCTTGATCCCAGGTTCAGATCTACAGAAATTCTCGTAAAAATGTTTTGAATACATTGTAAAGAAAGTAACACGATTCAGCCGTGCGTTCAGCGTGTACGACCTATCCACCTACTGAAGCTGTTTCTAATGCGACTCAGGTTGTCGGCCTCTGGGGGGTCATCCCCATTCATCTCCACAGTGAGCGGGGGCGGAAACCGTAATTCACCCGCACAGATTTTTGATAGTTACAACCCGGAGCAAGAAGGGCGTACGTGCGCTGGGAACATCAGATAAAACATATTAGTCGGATTATGCAGCGATTTTCTTCTAAGTAGAGAAAGTTGTTGTTGCTTGTTCTTTGGAGTGGACGAACTAAGTTTATATATGCTTTATTAGTGGTATATTTTAAGTAATTAATGAATTAATTACACTTCTTTCTAATGTTTTAACAACACGTCCTAAACACTTTTATAAAGTTTTTCATTAACTTGTCTCAAATTTGATATTGGATTAAGATGGCTGTCTTATGCGTCGTTTCGTCTAGCGATCTTCGTACTCACCGCCCTGAGAACCTGAAATCTCACTTGGTATTGATTTATGGTGCAGTATAGAAATCAGGATATATTATACTCAGTTATTATCCCATTTGGACGAGATTCGCTTCAATGCAACTCGCGTGTCTTAAGTTTGGCGATTTATTACATTTACCTTGAAACCAGGCATTCAAAAAATTCGACCCAGTCACGTGTTACAACAAATTACTAATCGTCACAGAAAGAAATATAATTACATGTTGTGTTCGAAACCGACGTCTCTGCTTTGTGTGGTATTTTTACCGCGTGTTACATACGAAAGCCTGTATTCTTTATTTTGTGAACCAAATGGACCAGGTCTAGAAGTAATTGTACTTGAAATGAAACATATTCAGTATGTGGGCTGTTTCCCTTTTTGTGGAGATAGTTTTAACACCCGCCCTCATGACTGGTACATAATCAAACATGCTTTATTTTGTTTGACAAAAATTAGGTGATGGGACAAACCTCTTTTAATGAACAGATAAACGTGTGGGATTTGACGTTTTCTCGGCTGAGAGGACGATGCTGAGTAAACTCGTGGTAGATGTCAACTTTTTGGAGTAACATACTATATGAATTCCTGAAGATGGAGACAGTATGTTTCTCCGAAACTTTAATATCTACCTTCGATTCTAGACGGCGTCACAATCCACAATAACAATATCATCATCAATATCATCGGAAAAATGTCACCTGTAAGATTATAACCTTCTTTACCATTCCACACACTTAATTTAGCACATTGATTGTATTGGCAGAAGAACTGCGAATATTTTCTCAAACTGCATTAGCCATTTTATCCTCGTAATGAAGACAAGACAGATTGTGTTATTTAGAGTAACTTTGTCTTCAGTGGTTTAGTGTTAAAGTTTAGTTTAATTATCTGCTACAAGTGTCAGTCTTCGATACGCCCCAATACTGATTACGTCCTAAGCCATAATGCCGCAACAAAACAGACATTTTTAACCTAAGAGGAATGAAGCATCGTTTAGTGGTGTTACGGCATAATAAATGAATTTCTTAATCAGTAACACACTTTTGTAGACTTACGCTATCGAAAATGAATGTTCCCTCTCGCAGTCTGCGGGACGAAGGGCAAGGCAGCATTTGTTTGTCTTCTGCCCAGCAAAGTGTCTCGTAGTAGTAAACAGTAACTGGGGGCATGAAGCATATATTTGTAGCAGAATGTCACGTACGAGCTAACAGTACGGAATACAGGCATTAGAATCAGAAATAAAATATTTTAAATTCAAGACTACCGGAATAAATTGGTTGTAATAAATGTACGGGATGGAGACAATCGAATACGAAGGCAGTCATTGGGATACTTCCGCTAAGTGGGTTTTGGGCACAGTACATAACAATCAGGGCTCAACAAACCGATTTTGTGTGTGCTTGTTTGTCATGAGCAAAGAAACTAGGCAAGCAACAGAGTATGAGATTTTGCAACCGGTGTTTTCTTCTGGGTACGGTCTGGATTCGTAAATATTATGAAGACGAGCTTCGGCTTCAAAGGGTTAACCAGCTGATTTTCGTAATGGTGAGGTGTAGTGTTTTCTTCGCGGTACGGACTGAATTCATAAATAATATTCAGATGATCTTCGGCTTCAAAGGGTTAACAACGACCCGATTTATTTTTTATTTCTTGGCAGTTTATACAGGAGTTACAGTTGCTTTAATGATAGGCCAAATCTAAGATGGCAACCGCGTTGCTTTCTGAAATATTCGAAAATATGCAACATTTAACGCTGATAATCCCCGAAATCAGAAGTTACATGTTGTACTCGGATCGCGAAAATTTAACGACAAGAATAATCAGTCAGTTTCTAAATTCCCGTACATTAATTAACCGATATAAACTGGCATGACCAGTGGCTTTATATCGGGGCTTGGCATAATTGAAGAACACTGACGCATTCTGTTAGAACCGACTTCTTACGAGGTACTCGACTTTTTTATTTCGAACGAGAAAGTACGCTTATTTCGAATTGTTATCATACTTATTCAGGACATCTAGAAGCCGTGTTAAGAATTCTGAAGATGCTGTGTCCATATCTGCTGAATGCCTAATTTATTTCCGATGTCGTGAGTTGAGATTATTACTCCCGCCGGATGCAGGAGATCGAAATGTAAAATTTCTTGTTTTTTTTTTTTTGAGATCCGCTACTGCGTCTGTGTTGAAAATTCTTTTATTCCTGGTTAGTATTATAAATAAATAATAGAAATTAGGCAAGTGTGTCATTAATGGGACTGAGGTCAAACAAGAGGTGTGACCTCCTACCGGAATCCGTTCTCCGCCTTACGACTTCATATGTAGAGAGGTATCTTCGGTGGTGTGCGTCTCCTTACCTGTCGCGTGGTGGAACCACGTCTTAAATTATGCAAGATTGATCTTCGTCTGTGAAATGTAGTCGGAGAACGCCTAATTAAAAGGAATTGAAATCTAATAACTGTGAACGTCTAATTAACTAAACTCCACGGGGCCTGGTTCTTCTTGAGAAGTAAATATTCTCTGATATGTTCAAGAAATGCTCGAAGGTTCTTTGCCGGATAAGGAAGTGCCCTCCGTTGGGCCCTATTGTCATGTGGTGCTCTGCACCGCTGCGTCTGCAAAATTAGATAATTAAGCACCGAGGAACAGAACTGTCATTAAGAATTTCTATTATGTAACCTACGGCGTCACCTGATTTTTCTAGCGACGACATGTAATGAAGTGGTTAGTATTACGCTGAAACGTAACTTTTAAACCTGATTCGCCGTTTTATAATCATGTTTACTTCCGAGTCGTCTAATTTCCGTAAACTTGAAGCCGTTTCGTAGGTGGCAAGAAGTGGACAGGACGTTGACTGATGCGTGAGAGTCGTAAATCACGTGTAATTTATATGTTTTAACAACTTCTGAGTCGGGAAATGGGACAGAGCGACTAGTTGGCTGCAGCATCGCTGTGCTGATGAGCAGGACGGTGGTTGAAGTCTTTCAACGTTGAAGCCGAGTGGTTGGCACTCGATGCTTCGTACTCAGGAGGTCCCGGATTTTGTGTCGGATCGGAGACCGAATTTCCTGTCTGATGTTATTCGTGGTTTTCCTTAACCTTTCCAATCAAATTAGGCCGCGACTGCTTCTTTCCATATATTTTACTATTCTTTATCATATTCTTCGACTCTCTTTAGTTTCAGGTAGTGACTGGGTCGTTAAATAAACCACAAATGAGTACAGCAAAATTTTGGCATTGTCGTTATAGGCCACTACGAGTCCTGGCCTCTTTGGGAGATATTCGACATCTGTTAGGAATCCTTTGACAGAAAAGTCAGTTTGTCACAAGGCCTGTATGTACTGACCGTACTGTCACCGTGTGTCTGTCAAATAATGGAACACACACTTGAATGCGGCTCGGAAAATTACTCTGTCTTTTTAATCGCAACGAGGACATTTTTGGCTGTTTCACAGATTGTGTTTTCATATTTCTACAAAACCTATTACCACTTTTTCGTACTTCTTTATTTATTAACTGCCGATAATTAATCAAGCCCGATATTATTTTGACAGTACCCACTAAAATATTAAGACTTAACTATACATGAGATCAGCTCGAGGCATTGTCAGCTTTGTAGAGAAAAGCATTTCTGTCTTGTTACAATGTGCAATAGTGCCCTAAGTGCTGTGAAGCGATCGAATTGTCCACGTCTACTTCAAGAAGGAAATAAAGAACGGTCTGTGAGCATTCCTCGTGTACAGAAAAAAACTTGTAGGAGTTCGATATTTTTAATGACAGTAACAAATCAGAATTCCATGCGCGTTACAGCCTTTTATTAATCTGTCTTGTACACGGCCGCAATTTTAATCTGTTGGTTCTTTTGTGTGTGTGCGTGTAACATGGCGTCTCATCATGAGGAAGGAACATAGACTGAGGGTTTTAACAACAAATGTGTGGGCCTGAGAGCAAATATGAGGGGAGGCAGTTAAATTTATGTGATGATGACTTCAGTAATTTATAATCCGTCAACAGATGTTGTTAAGGCAACGAAATAAGGAAACAAAACGCGGTGTGAACAGATAACTTGAGAGATTTAAGCGCGGAAGGGGTATAATATTAAAAGTGTTAGTGTGTGAGAGCGTAGACTGATACGATCCAGGAACGGGCTGCAATGAACGTTCGAGCCCCGTAAAAGGGGGAAATTCTTGACTTTTTCAAGATTGTCCCTGATGCATAAAGTTTGTTAATTTGCTCTATAATCCGTGCCACACTGACACCAGTCGTTTTAACCCGTTCTTTATTACAGAATGTAAGGTCTTTAGCGGACCAAGTTCACCTTTTGTTCTGTTCCCCGGCAAGCGTTGCTGACGTATATATAAATATTTTTTATATAATTGTACTTTGTTCCTGCACCACCCTTAAGGGCTAGCTGATACTACGACACACTAAATGTGTTGCCCAGATTCTATTAAAATACTTGGCTTCAGAAGCTCTTGGTGGCCACCAGAGGAGGTTCTGCTCAGCTGAATCGTGGCTGCCTGCCTTAGCGTGTTCTAAAATGACACGACTTCCTTGTATTGGTTGGGTTCAGATGTTTAAATCCTGTCTTACCAATACTTTATTTGCCTCGTATCAACATTATTATTTTGCTTTACATTTCCAAACGTTGAAGTTCATCTTCAGGGTGAATGTGTTGTCTTTGCAGGTGGATTCTGATTTGTTTCCTATAAACAGAGATCAATACTTATATACCATTTTTTTGTAAATCGTACATAATCATTATCATATAACATTGGACCCCAACATTTCCCACAGTCGATACTAGCTCCCTGCAGAAGTGTCCTTATTGAGGAATTAACAGTCCTTTAGAAAGTCAAACATTTATCACGTCCCAACATCTGTAAATTTATTGTTGCTGCTAAGATGATTCCAAAGAATGCATTTAAGTCCATTGACGTCAGCAACATTTAGTAGGCCCAATATGCTCGCCCCCATTCGCAACCAGAAGACAAGGACCTCGACATGGCAGTCGATACGGTCTCGTTAAATTCCCTCGGCTTGCTTCCGGTCCAGGGCGCACACTGGACACTTCGTTGTTGTTCCAGCCTCCAGCTGGCGGCACAGTTCCCACGACCGCCATGTCCGTCACGTTCCGGCCCTGCAGTGCCGAAGTGCTCATCCACTTTCGTTTTCAGTTACGTCTGCACGACCACCTTCAGTGACCAACTTGAAGTGTTTCTTTTACGAACCAAGAAATGGGGATTATTCTTTTTGTCAGCCGTGGAAAATGAGGCCAATAGAGTCGTTTGCAAGTTCTAAGTCATTAGTAATTAAGAAATGTCAGCTTCGGTATTATATACATTATTACTCAAGACTAACAAAAGATATTACGAAAGAAGTGGTCTTACTTATCTGAAGCTTTAGACCTATTGACGGGAACGAAGCCAATTAGAATCATCACAGTATCACCATTTTTATTGTTAAAAAGAAGTGAAATTTTGTATGGAAACCTTGAATGTGTTCATGATTCAAGAAATCAAAGTTCACAATTTTCTAATTATGTATTAATCGTGAATCACGATTTATCTGTTTTCCGACACGAAAATAAATCGTTTGAGGTCTGTGAACGTCAACATCGATTTTTTTTTTTGATGTGGTTGGTACAGTGCTTATATCTGTAATTGTTGTGGTTTTATCGTATCAGGTGATAAAAGTAAATTTTATTTATCAAGACTTGGAGTTAGTTAGTCTTTGTGTGACAAAAGCGCTGTATTTAAAGGAAATTATAAGAAAACATATTTATTTGTTTTAAAAAACACGGGTTTTGTAGTTGTAAACTTTTCCCTAATTACAGTCGTCACTCTAATCTTACCAGCATCACATTAATAAACCACGATTCTTACGACCTCTGAAGATGGGCGGGTTACCTCGTGTTTGCACCTCCGACAGATCTGATTTTATAACCAGGAATCTTCAAGCGCTTTTGGGACTGCCTTGAGCCCTCGTCTTTCACGGGACGGCAAAACACGGAACAACCCGGAAGTGGACCTCGTTCGCCGACATTGTCACACGCAGTTGTCTCTCGCCAACTGGCAGGAACCGCCCACTAAAATTTAAAATTATTCACACAACAGTGCAACTGTGTATTCCATCATGAGTACTCATTACTGTTGGGGGGGGGGCGGCGGCTATGGTTTGATGCAGTGTTCAACAGCGTGTTTTCCTGTGCGAATCGTACGTGAAATGTGATTCGCTAGAAAGTATCGGAGGAAATTTCGTCGTAAATTTCATGGGATCGCATTCCCAATGACTGCAAGCATCCATAAACGTTTTAGAAAGTCAGGCATTCTGGGCCACTTCTGGACAAGACACCTGCTGAAAGTACGCCGTGTACTTGCCGAAGAAACAGGGGCTGTGTTGACCCCCCGACAAAGACCTCAGAGGCGCCTTGCACATCTTAGCGGCATCTCGTAATCGTCAGAGTAGTTGAAGGGAAGAACCGATGGATTTCGACCTCCTTGAACAGCGCCTTTCCAGTTCCTGCCGAGAACCGACACGTGACAGTTTGGAGTGCAACTGTCAGCGAACGCACATCTGTCTCTGGACCAGAATCTCGGCGTAGGCGTCAATGCACACTCGGCATATCCGATCTTGTGTTCGGAATGGATGAGTCTTAATCAGGCAGAGAGAGAGGAGAAAACGGCAATTCGCACGAGACTTTCTGACCCGCGTTTTAGCTAGATTAACGCATTACCTGTTTTTCCCCAGTCTCTTCTAGTAGTCTTTTTACCGAACGTTAAATTTGACCCAGCGCAAATGTTGGGTGTTCTCCATATCTTAAGATGTTTACAACCATCCTTCTTGTTTGCTTCTGCGGAAGGCACTGAAATCGTTTTCTGAAGTAACTCCATGTTTTTGCAACACGAGAAATGCCTCGTACTTTCAAATACCCCATTTTTATCTTAAGTTACTCTCAATGTCAGCTTGAATAACTAGTTAATTATCCATTTTCAAAACGGTTTTAAATACGTCTGAGTGTAAAATTGCCTATATCACTTTGTGCACCGTTTATAATGAAGTCTTTTAGGAGCTGAAGGCAGCAGGGTCACTGAACGCGATCTGGCGTTCATCTGTTCGCCACAGAGACGACGCTTTGACGACAGGAGAAAGCAAACTTTGTGGACGTGCTTCTAGTATTTACAGTCAATGATGCTTCAGAGTGACCTTCCAGCAGACAATTGAGAGAAGACGCGATCACATAACTTTTTTTCGTTTAACGAAGAACTGTACATGTCAGTGAAAGTTCAATCCGTATCTCTTGGGGGTGCCTTTGCTGTAGGTTTAGTGAGCCTTGAACTTGGAATGGTTCACGACCTTTTGGCCTGTCTCGGAAGCTAACCCGATGGACGTTTCGGAGGTCGCCTTGGACAGTGCATCCGCTCGTCGTAAAACCTGTACCTACAGAAACATCGTTGGACAACGCGGACATCCGTGCATCTACGCAACGAGCGGCGTTATTAAATGCGATTTATCTTAAACAAAAGAGTTTAATGTGCAGAGGACGTGAGTAAATAGTGTGATGTTGGACTGGTTGCTTTATATGCTACTTACAGAGGTACTTTGTTGCCTAACTTATTTTGTACTAATCTTAATCCCTTCTACGAATGCAGTCCACTGCATTAGTATCCGGCATTCTTTCAAATTGCCAGTCATGCTTTTGTTACCTTTAGTGTTTCGGCGACTGTAGGTCCAATCCAAGTCACGTTACCAGAAACATCCCTGGGGGAGTGCGGGGCCCAGAGCCAAGGATCTGCTCCGAACCCCTCCTTAAGATTACTTTGTGCACAAGAAGAAATTTAAAAAAAGTCTGTAACATGCAAGTTTAATATTAACGGAGCCAGACTTTAAATTTTCTCAAAGAGTATTCTTATCTGTGTTCTCGGATTAAGATGAAATCGATAAGCTATACTCTTAACCCGTTTTATGTCATATTTTTGGCTTGTCGGCCTTGTGGGAACATTGTAATGTCGATTAATGTGGGTCCTGGGACTGCCCTACACATTACGACGGGCCCCAGTCGTGGTTTTGGGACTCTTAAACAGATATTAGTCTCACCGTTTTTGTACTCGTCGGGCATCGGGTCTGACGAAACGTCGTGTCAGTCACCTGTTGGGAAGATTTATTATTTGTAAAGTTTTCCTAGGTTTTTAATTTTTCCCCCAATTTTAATATATACAGAACGAAATATGGCAAAGAATTTACATCTCATACGTGTTATGCGTAATATATGCAAAGCCTGAGAGTCTAGGTACTTGGCACGTGACCCTTTTTGGGCCAAGAATGAAATCTACGTTAAAAGCACGTGTTAATCCAAGGACCCCTTCGGACATTGACTGGTGTTAAGAGTTAGCGACTTGGCGGAAGTAAGTCTCGAAGCAGATCTCTCGAAGTTGTGTTGGCGACGTCACGTGATACGGAAACCGTGTACGACGCCAATAAGCAATCTTTCCTTGGAAGGCGGAAAGTAGGGTACACCGCACGCTAATAAGAGACGAACGTATAAATGAATTGTGGTGTTCGGATGTGACCGTGATGACGCCGCGTGACGAAGGCAGGAGCATCTAATTAGAAGTGCCTTTAAATGGAAACTGTACACAAACAGGTTATGAAATTTGCAGCCTCAAGAAAGTAAGGAGTTTCTTGTTAAGAACGACTCATTAAATTAAACCATTGTAGACCACTGAAAGAATGAGAGCTTTGATTTTTCCTGTTGAAGTGACACGTGTGTTAATTACAGCGTTTGTTACAGACTTCTGAGTGATGCTGTAAAGTGGCACGTGACATCCTGGGTTCGAATCTCGGGCCGGAACGTTTTAACCTGACTCTCGGTGTTCACGGTTCTCCTCAGTCACGCCAGGAAATCCTGACCCCTTTAAACTTGGTCACTACCCCCGTCTCTCACTTTCTCATTCGTCATTCACACAATTATCGTGCTACTAAAAGAGTACGGACCATAACTAAGAGAACTCAGAGACCACTTCAGGGGCCCTGCTGCAGTTGAAAACCAGAGGTTTGACGAATCGGTGCAAAGAATGTGAAATACAGGATTTGCGCGTATTAACGATTGAAAAGTATATTAATATTTTTTCTTCGGGTAATTTTAACAGTAGGGAATCAGGGTGACCCTCGGAGGTGTACATACACTTCGTTCTGAGATTCATGATAATTTTCTTTGTCTTCCGTTCAGAGAAGAGTCTTCATTTGCTCTCCGTCCGTCCGCCTGAAAAGAGGATGGACAGGCTGTCCTTGTGAGGGCCTATATTACGGGACCACGCCTAGAAGTTGGGAGGTAAAACTTTGCGGAGTACGAACGAGAAGAATTAAAGGAGTGTGAAGAAAGCTGCATGATTAAGAGCTCCCACGCGTATTGTTTAGAACTTTCAAAACAGTAGGTGTGAGATATACTGGACGTATAGCACGCGTGTGTAAGACGGTAAATGGAATTAAAAATCTTAACGGAAGACTACTTGGATACTCATGCGTAGATGAAAACACGGGCCTGATATATAAATATTTATCATACCTTTGTCATTATAGTGTCTGACCACGGGGTTCGATCCCCAGCAAGGACAAAGGATTTTGATTTCCAGCGTATTCGTCCAGATCGATAGTGGGGCCTATCCAGCCACCCGTTCAGTGGATGCTCTGGGTAAAGAGCGGTCGGAACGTGACACTGATCACTTACCGCCATCCCATCCAGTGTCGAGGTTAACAACTGAACGAGCTGTGACAAATGAGTTCCCGGAACGCCCGGATGTATGTCGCATCGAATTAGCATTAACTAAGTAGCGATGTGTTACGTCGTGTTTGTTGGCGATGCAAATAAGACCGTAGAGACAGTGACGCACTCGCTGTACGGGAGTTTTTGGCCGAAGAATCAAAATTTAAATTGGATAATGCGACTTATGTCACATATTGCCGCCATTCAGGGGACATGCGATTGAAGAGGAGTTTCAGAAATGTTGTGATCAGCGGACTAAGTGCAAGGAGACTACTTCGAAGGTGACGGCAGTCGTATTTACCCCCCCGGCTCCTACGGGAGCATTCTGGGAACTCGCCGCACCTCGCATACCGTTGTCCAACCAAGCGACGCTATGACGTATAATCGGCCAGCTTTTTACTGACTGCCTTCACGTGGCTCGGAATACATTTGGGTTCCATAAAGTGTCAGATGATTTCTTGGCAATGAAATATGTTTTCGGCACTGGAGGTGTCATTCCTAAACCTGTAGCAGATCGGTTCTCACGGACCATATTGGGCATGCGGATTATGTTTCGATAGCCCCTAGCACAGCGTGAGAGAAGGCACCGACTCTTGTGATAGTAACCTTTGTGTGGATTTGATCTGGAGACCTCCCGAATGCAAAGACTTGAATCGTGAGAGTACAGCAGATGTTGCCGTTAAAAAGTTGTAGTAAGGAAGAGGCGACAGGGCGGCGAGTTTGTAATGGAAGGATGTGGTATTACCACTTTGCATCCAGCGTGACCCCTGATAGGCGAAATAGTTGCGCGTTCCGCTCAGTGGCGAAAGAGTGGTATACCACAAAGGCTGTGCCCTCCTTCTCTGGTCCAAGTGCTTTATTTGCCTTTCCCAGGGTCGTCACAATCGTCTCCACCCACACACCTGCACCGTCTTCCTCGCTTATTTTTCCGAAAGTAGTCGCAGGGTCATGCCACGGCTCGGCTCATTTCAGGCCAACGTTAAATGGAGTCAGGTTAATTCGAATGTGTCGATTGCTCTGATTGTGCAGGGACTGAGCTCAAACGTCGGTCATTGTCTGTGCAACATCGCGGAAGACCGCCGTCATATTCGAAATTTATTTTATATTCTGTTTATTATGTTTGTGGTTTGTGTGTTGGTTAGTTATCAACTCAGCTTTTTCAAGGTAAAGCCGGTTTATTGGAGTTCGTATCAGATAAAAGATACGTACGCCGGGATCTTCTTCAGGACCCTGAAAACGCTAGTCTAATATTCTACAGCAGTGGTATTCAACCTTTTTTTGTTCGCGTACCCCCAGATATAATTTCTCTTCAACTTTGTACCCCCAAAGTTGTTGGTGTATAATTCAAGTTATACATAGTATATAATCTACATCTAAAATAAATTAAATAAATTACATTACTGATTATTCAGTGTTATCATAAAAAAACAATTTAAAAAATTTCACGTACCCCCTAAGATGTCTTCGCGTACCCCCGGGGGTAGCAATATTGTCGATTTCTAACTTTTCAGCGATTGTTCGCTTGTTTGGGAACACAACCCCCATTTGTAACATTGCACTTATGGGAAATAGTGATTCTCTTTACGCACTCGCTCCAGGAACGCAAGTCATTGTTTGGAAATAATATTATACATGTTTCGATATTGGCCACTGTGAAGCCATGTCATATTCTACCAACACGCACAAGTTTACAACCAACTGTCGCGAGAGAGGAGGAAACATGTTGAGGCACCTCAAAGAATCTGGGCATTAATCATTAAGGGCATCGGCGTGGTTTTCTGTTTTTGTGCCTTGAAAACGTTACGCGATACTAAAAATTGCCATTAATTTATCCCTCTATTAACTTTGCCTTGAAGTCATTCGGAGTTTCACTCTCGTTTGTTTGTGTCGTGTCTGAACTCGCTTTGAAGCATGAAAAATATCGCGTTCCTTCACCCATCCTGGTCTGTTACTGACCCCGCAAAGGTCACATCTCCCTTTTCTTCGTGAACTGCAGCCTCCAAAGCAGTGGCTGACAGGGTCAAAGTTCATCAGAAAGGCCACAACACAGCGCGTGAGTGGTTTTTGCTCCGACGCACAAGAAAAATACCGCGTGTGCTTAGTTTGTTCATTCTGTCGGCGTACAGTGGCGTATGCGATTAGATTTCCGTGCTTACAGAATCCGAAGCGGACATAATCTTAAACTTAACCTTGAACATGACACGTGGCTTCAAATCCCTCCTTGGTACTTCGACGACGTTACTCAACATCTGAGGGTAATATGTATCTTGGATAGTCAATTTTCTGGTTTTATATTCGGGACGCAACCGATTCTAATCTCGGGAGAAACGAGATTGAACAGCCAGCAATGCGATTTGCTCTCGGATGAATTTTCAGAGTTCGATTTTGTCTTCACACCCAGCAGGTTCTTTAAAAATAACACCCTGTATTTGTAGTCGTAAGGTACGGGGTTGAAATCTTTATCGGGGCTGCTGTATTCACTGGTTTTCAATGTTTTACTCAGTCTCTTTTCATTCATGCCTCTGTAGTAGAAACTGAGTCGTGAAGTAACTCAACGAGAAGAGGGGTCGATTTGACCCCTGTTCTTCGTTCAGGCGCATGGACCTCGGTAGGTCCAGTTTATCTGGGACACCCGACTTGTCTCATCCTGGTTCTGTCGTAGGTTTTCCCCAGTTCCTCCAAGTCGATCCACTTGAAACGCCACTGACCATATCCTTCAATATTGTTTTTTTTTTTATATTCCTTCCACATTTCAGAAGATAACTCGTTCATTTGAACTATTTTCCCTGAATAAATAGTTTAAATCTTCGTTCCTCTGTGTATACGCAGATAACGAACGCATTCAACGAAGTGGTCGCTTAGCTGATCACCAAATTGCTAGAACGTAGCACCACGTGACTTTCTGGGAGTTGATTCTGCTTTCGTCTTAGGGTGACTGGTCGTGATTACTCTGACCAATTTTGTTGTGACTGACATATACGATGTTCCCGGAGTTTTATTAACCCCGAAAATGTACAACCATCGACACAACAAACCTTTAGAGACTCGGTTTATTTTTAATATTGTTAAAATGAAAAGTAATTCCTAATTACTTTTCCTTGTACATCGTGGATTGATACTTTCTGCTGCCGAGTCAAAACGTTCTTGCATCTCATATGCTGTTTCACGCTGGCTCGTCTTTCTCCCAAATTGTGACGTTAAACTGAAGCGAACATCGGCTTTCGTTCTCACCTTACGCCACTGTTAGGGGATGGTTCTCGTCTCAGAAACACAGTGACCCTTTTGTTGACTGCCGACCACAAACTCCCATGTGGCCGGGTGACATTATCACTTGGGAATCCGGAGACTGTAATGCGAGAACCCTGAACAGCGAGAGACTCTTCCTTCCACTTGACTGAACCCCATGTGGTTTCTCTCATTTTAGTCAGCTCCAGACATCCCCCTGCCTGCATTGTGGGGGATATTTGATGTAGTGTGGTGTATTTTACAACCCCTGCTTCTTTAAAGCTAAAGATGAATTAATGACGACGAAGTCTGTCCGACTCCGTTTTTGGAATTATGAAGAAGCATTTGCCAGGAAAGGCGTAGCCCTGTTTCCGTCTCTGCAACAAATCTGTCCTGTGTGCAAGGGTGGACTGACAAATTTAGTAGACTCTCCTTCCCACTAAAACATGGGCGCTAAAGTTCCAGTGTGTCCCGTGTATTTCAACGTCTTCGGTGAGTAGTGTAAAGAACGGTGCCTTGCCAGTCGTGAGTGTTTGATTTGCGTAAGACCGGTCGCACTGATCATGGTTTCATATTGGTCTGTGGTTGTTGGACTAGATACGTAGGAAAACATTTACATGGCGTGTTTATGTAGGCCTGTGTTATACGTCGGAGAGAGAGAGAGCTGAGGCTACTAACATTAGTGTACTGAAGTTTCGGGATTAAATTATTATGTTATATGTTTGTCGCTCTGATGTACAGTAAACTTTGTTAAGTACTACAGAGGTGCCCCTTTTTATCTGGACGCACCTGCCGTTCAGAAGTTAATATCGGAATTTTATTATTATTTAGTGTTCTGTCTGACGACAGGTCCATATGAACAGGATCCTTCCATCCTTTTCTCGGACTGGGACCTGTTCATATACGTTCTTGGCAGATGATCCAGAAGTGGTTTGCCATTGCCTTCTTCTGTGTGTGGATGCCACGGAGAAACCGGGGAAGCCCCCGGAGGAAAACTCCGTGTTGCCTAGACCACGGTCTTGCCCAACACAAGTTATAAATTCGGGCACCGCCGGGAATCGAACCCGATACCCCAGGATTACAAGGAATATAGGGGGAAAAAAAAGAGTAATATTCTGTGATCATCGAACGGCGTAGAAAAGTTTCGTCTCAAGTCCGAATACCTGGGCGTTGATGGGAGGACAGTGTTAAAAGGAGCGAACTGACTTAGGACTCAGTGGGTGAGCTCGTTATGAAATGTATTGAGATATGCTTATATGGAAAACTGAAGTTAGTTCCCCCCCCCCCTTCTCTTGACAGCTGATTCGTTTTGCCAGCTCACCGTTAAAGTTCAGCCACGTGACGCTGTTCGAACTCGAGGAAGGGAGGATCGCTACTAATCTCCCTAAGCTTCGCCGTAGGATTGCAGATTAAGAGCTAAATGGACATGAAGCATTGGAAATTAAATCAACTGGGTAATAGGTAAGTGAGAAATATGACCAAACAATGCATGTTTTGTAACCGAAATATGACAGGGCGAGGGAGGTTATAATTTATGAGCTTTTCAAAATCCACTGCTCGTTGTCCTTCATTCCAAACACAGCAGGCACTTTCATTACGCTATTGTTAAAGTTGATTGGTGGTCAAGATCACGTGATTACAGGAACAATGGGATTCAGGGACAGCTGCCAGGAGGCGTGTGGCTCGAATCTCGTTGCGCCCGGATCCCATCTTGGTTCACACCATTTTAGTACAGAAGCGTTTTCACCGTCGCCATTGTCTCATGGATTCTTTGGAGGGAATAGTAGCAGTTCTTTTAGTCCGGCAAACAACATAATGTGGTGCCTGATAGTAAAGTACAATGTAATAACTTGCACGTGTTTTGTCATTGGTTGCGTAAATTTGAATATGAATTAGGTAAACGGTTTTAGAAAGCTGAATTCATTTAGAACACATGGGAATACCAAGTTCACAAGTTCATCACGCACAGCGTACATTAAAACCTACGTTTTATGTATCGATCTGTTGTGCTCATCTGCAGAATAAATTGTAAACCATAAGCTCACACGTGGTGTTCGGAAAAGCTATCAGCAGTTTCGATATGTGTGGTAGATTTGTAAATTTTCTAGGCTACAGGAGCATGTGATAGACGATTGAAAACGCTTTCACGGGAAATTTGTGTACACGTGGCTGTACACGAACCACAAAGTTGTCAGGTGGTGCAGCTGTTGAACAGTGTGGAGGTTATTTGGGTGCTAATAATTTTTGAGGGTCATTAAGCCCTTGTGTGCTGATTGCACATACTGAAGTTTATTTTGCGGGATGGAGTTACGTCTCTGTGAATTTTTAGAGACCTAGGATATCCTTTCTTGCTTGTTTAAGGAACCTAACTAAGGTGGAAATGGGCTTCGTCCTAAGGCAGAAACAGTTTTAGCTGAGGTGATGGGGCATTGTTTCACAAACCTTTAAGATGTACAAGGCATTTACTCGGCTGCAAACACGTGACATTGCCGCATCCAATGGCACAACTTTCTCCACTAGTCTCTTCATAATTGTGCGTGTTTCAAACTTCAGAATACTCTAAGTAATATTTAAAACTTTAGTTATTACCGCAAAGAAAATTATACATCTACGTTGCAAGTTTCTGTTGGGGGGTACATGAATGTTAACCCATGTGGTACCTTTAGGTATCACCGTGGTTTAATTAGATAAACCAGCCGTGTCGTTGGTACTTTGCTCTACCATGAAGTCAAAGGTGAAAGGAGAAGATGACATCGGACGTGGATCAATATAGCGGTTATGGTATCCGAATAAAGACACATTATCAGAGGCCGATAACCCGCCATTGTATTAAGCTGGTGACTGGTGACTGGTGACTGGTGACAATCTCTCTTTCGCCGGCCGGAAGATGTCGCGCGGGCTAGCCAGAATCTCAAGTATATGCCTCGGTGGCTAACGGAATTCCTCGTACCTTCATCCTGTCTTGTTTAGTGAATTTTACAAAGGATTTCGTGTGTTCTCCGGATATGATGTAATCTCGGTGGTTGTTCGTTCTGGCGCAGGAAGTGATGACAATATTTTCGAATGAGAAACGTTAAGGAAGAGCTGAGAGGAAGTGAATGAAAGAATCCGCCCTCGAAGTAGCATGACTCGGTGAGTTTAATTCATTTATACTACGTCACTGAGACCCGCCGTTAGAAATGTACAGCAAGGACGTTTAAAGGACATCGTATCAACTCTTCGTTATTCATCCTTTAATTCCTTCCAAACGTCTTTATTGTTTTTTTTTTAAATTCGCTATTAATTACTTTCCTTTGAAAACTTGTCTTTCTTTCATTCACTCATTCCTCGTTAAGTATTTATTCCTTCTTTCATCCTATTTTTTCTCTCTTTCTCAACTTCAAGTGAACCCTTTGTACGTTTGCCTACCTGTCTCCATGACCGACCACGTAGTTTTCAGGACGTTGAGTAAGCCAACACCACGCCCTGCTTGAGAATCTGTTGTACGCTGTCGTAATCATCACATATCTCAGTCGTTGCGACTTATTAAGTAATTATGACGGTGATTGACAACAGAAATTTAAATTCTGCTTTGTTTGGAAACTCAGACAAACTTTTTGATCAAGAAACACGGAACCAAGGATGATACAAGATGTGGATATAAATAATTCTAAAACCAGACCAACCAGACATCGGAAACATGTCCATACACTACGAAATAATGGAATATTACCGAGAGGGGGGGGGGATTCCTGAAAACAGATTTTCTTTGTAAATTTAAAATGAAAATTTTCGATTTTAGGAGCTCGATCGATTCATAAACCAGTATCAAGGCCACAACAAATTGACTAACAAAATACTCTTTATGCTAGAGTACTCTGGTCCATGACGGATGAATCTTGCTCTGAGGGTGGAAATCTTCGCAGCCCTTGCGCAGACATCTGTGCTGTTTTTAAGGGATTTTAATAATAATAATAATAATAATAAGTCACTCAAAAATATCTGGCTAACACCCCGGGCGATCACATCAGGGAACTTCAGAAAATCGCCATTCTAGGAAAATCATACATCATTCGAAAGACGCTGATGTAAAATACATAGTATATATTACATGTAACACGTATTTAAAAAATAATGTATTTCAGAAGCTGCTGCTACACTATGTACCTCAGGGACAAGGTTTGTCTTGGGTACATGGAAGTAAATACAATATAAAGTGGTGAATAGATGGAATAATAATAATAATAATAATAATAATAATAACTTGATAATGCAAAATAAACTGTAAAGGAAATTTTTTCCCAATATAAAGAATTAAAATTTGTGTCTAGAACTTTCATTTCGTAACCCAGGGACTTGTGAACTAGGACTGTAGGTTACTTACAGTTCAGATACACTTAATTACGATTTATCTTACTTTATCATTTAAAGATAATGGAGTAATGAGACAAGTCTATACCATTTATACTGACGTCAGCTGCAGAGCTTCGCGTCAGTGAAATTTTATAACGATCCATTTATGTTTTCGTGTTCCTTCTTTCGTCTAAATGATCTTTCACTTGATTCGTGATGATCAAGAAACAGACATCTTACGAGCGAACAATATTCATTTTATCTGTAGACTGAAATATAATTCAGCTTCCGAAAACGTTATTATAATGATGATTTATAGTTTTAACTATGGACACAGTCAAAAGGAATAACTTTATATATTATAAAGCACCATCGTCATAAGACTTCAAAGCTCAACTAAAGGCTAAGACATATTATTTGAAAATCTTACTAAAGTTAAAAAAAAACTTATCTTCCCAAATACTGAACTACATCTCCGTACGGCTTAATAAGAATCGATAGTAATATGCATGTTTTTTTTCCAAATTAAGTTATTTACAGCTTCTACTCTTAGATACTTAATCTTTTTTCCAGATGTCCATCCTAAAATTACACGGTTAAAAGCAACACATTTTAAGGGGGTCAGATAATTTGTTTATAGCCGATTTATAGAAACTGTTCCTTCCTGTTAATATTTTTAAATACAAAATATATATTCATTTTGCCGGTCTTTATTTTACTGAAATGTTGCCATTACCTAAGAGATCTGTTTCTGTCATTGTTTATATAAAATTAGTTAATTACTGTAATAAAATGACTTAATTCCGAAGACGGTTGCCATGTAGTCTCCTCTGTCTATGAAAAGTTCTGATAAAAGTGTAGATTCAATTGAATAAAAATTTACTTGGATGTTATCCATCGTCTAGTAATAAAACGTAAAAAAACGTAAAACGACGTTTCGGAGATGGGGCTCTATCTCCGTCTTCAAGTTCCTACTCAGTTGGGCCCACTAGATAGAGCTCCGGACCGGAGATAGGGATTAGCTCTATCTAGTGGGCCCAACTGAGTAGGAACTTGAAGACGGAGATAGAGCCCCATCTCCGAAACGTCGTTTTACGTTTTTTACGTTTTATTACTAGACAATGGATAATATCCAAGTAAATTGTTATTCAATTGACTCTTCACCATCGTCAAAAAGTTTTAAAAGTGTAGATATTCCATTAAACTGTTTCAAAATAGCCGACATGATCTTTCTCAAGCACTTGAAATGTTGAATTGGAAAGTCTATGTAACAAATGGGACCGATGTTGCCAAGTGAAATAATTTATCCTCTTCTGTTATCCCGTGTCATTGGAAGATGAGTTAACCTACCCCAGTAACAGAAGTGATTCACGTGAGGTCAGTGGCTCCAACATAGGACCATTCAGATTTACAACTTTTTACGAACGGAAATTTTCAGCTACAGTTTCTCGTTTTCTCTTATTCGACTGTTGTCGAATGCCTTAAATTATCATCGAACGTAGCTGATAACGTCTTAGTCTCCCAAACTAAATTACTGCCGTAACTAACTTTCTCATAATGGTAGTACTGTAGTGTTTCTCACTGAGTTTGTGGTTGACGCTGTGAAGGCATTCATTCAACTCTCCGTCTCTACAAGCGGGAGTCTGGCAGATGTCCTTGGCTTTTGAGTGTCTCTGAGTTCATAACCGAACATCGGAATGAAGCACTTACGCGTGACGTTTGGATATCCTGGGTTTGCAACTTGGTTTGGTGACCGCGTGCCTTGACTGACGATCGTAATTAGGTCAGCTTATTCTCGGTCGTAGTTGCAAAATTTGGGTTAAAGTTATTTTCGAAAGACCTTTGAGCCATTGTTCTATTTACGGGGGCAAAGAGAGAGTGCGCAGGTCAGAGGTCAATTTACTTAAGGAGCTTGACTAACTGCACGGAGCAGATTCTTCTTGGGAAGCTGATAGTTGCTCGTCTTTGGCTAGCTCATCGCAACTTGTTCTGTTAATTTAATAGCTTCTCGCCACATAACCATTCGCCATGGCCCCCCACGCCCAAGCCTCTCATTCATCGCGTCGCTTTCCTTCAAGGATTTCCGATTATTGTTTGGTATGCGTTTCTCATTTCTGGCATTCTTTGTTTTCTTACGAGATGACAAATTTATTCCGTGGAATGCCAAGTTGCCTTTGTTTCTTTGAACACGCTAGTCAAGAAAATGACTCGGTGTACCTAATGGCAAGAGTTGTTGAATTCAAATTGACTGAAATATATTTGCAGTGAAAGGGTATGAGGTTTGTTAGAACAATACAAATAGGCCACATTGGTTCAGTGTAAATCCGTTTGTATAATAACCCGCGAAATGGCTAACCGACTTTGAATGTAGAATATGTGTGTCACATAAACATTCCGAAACATACTACCATATATGCACACGTGACCCGGGGATGCTAATGAGGGATACTTAATAAGTGTGCGCAAATTTTATACCATAGCAGTTCATTATCAGTGTGAGCAAACATGAGAACTGTCCGTGTTTGTCTTCTGGGTAGTAACGCAGTGCGCAACGTTTTGTAAGAACGCGCTACCTCCATCTTTAAGGCTGAATACGAAGGCACTGATTCCTCCGAAATGTTTATGTCTACCCGCAAGTCCTCAAGGCGTCGTGACCCTCCATAAGACAAACATCGGCACTGTCACAATGCGGTTCCATAACTTTACGTTGCTTCGGTGTGTTTGAATTTCGTCAGTTCATATGATGAAATTTTTATGGTCTTGCCCGTGCAGTGACCTTTGTAGCTTTGAATAAACAGCGAGCCTTTGGAAAGAGGTTCGTGACCTCTGCTTTCCCTTAAATGCTTCAGTCTGTGTGATGACATTTGCAAGAACAGCGGTCTGCTTGTACAATTAATTTTTGTTCGTGCATATTCTGACACCTCACATTTTCTGGATTATTTTATTATTATTATTTAGTGTTCTGTCTAACGACAGGTCCATATGAACAGGATCCTTCCATCCTTTTCTCGGACTGGGACCTGTTCATATACGTTCTTGGCAGATGATCCAGAAGTGGTTTGCCATTGCCTTCTTCTGTGTGTGAATGGAGTAGTTGTTGGGATGCCACGGAGGAAAACTCCGTGTTGCCTAGACCACGGATTTGCCCAACACAAGTTATAAATTCGGGCACCGCCGGGAATCGAACCCGAGACCCCAGGATTACAAGGCCAGCGTTCTAACCGGTAGACCACCGTGGCTATATTTTCTGGATATTACATTAAAATTTTGCTGTGCTCATAATTATTAATGCAGAGAGCGAGTTAAAAGTCCAGGATCACTCACACACGCCTTAGATGGTGCACGCGACTTTTGCGTGACAGAAGTCACGTTTGCCAACACTTTTTTCGTACAAGTTCAAAGGGACTTTTGAATCATCCTGTATAAAAGCAATGGCCGTACAAAGTGTGAGGACGAGGTCGTGATATGTCACCGTAAGAAATTTTACGTCTAGCTTAGGTTGTTCATTAGTTAATGCCATCAGACCGAAAGCTAAGTATAAATTTCACAGGACAACAGTATTTATTCAGCAAATAGATTGCCTAACGTAGAACACTGTACAATGAAGAGTTCTTGAAACCTATTCGTGTATTCACAACACTTGTGTAGTATTAATTTAAACGAAGAAAGATAAAAATGTTTCATAGGCTGACATGTACTAAGCGCCGAATCTTTAACACCACCCCTTGTCAGCTGTCCTGACTGCTTATTCAGTACGTTCGCAGGAGGCCCACGCCCGGGTGCAAGCGCATTCTGGCGCCCATATGTATAAATACTAAATCTTTCTATTTTCAGGTATTTATTTCACAAAAATGAAACAGCTTACAGAAATCAGACTTGCACGGTTTGAAGGAGAACTTCGCCAATTTTTAGTTTTTTGTTTAATGGGCTTAAATATTCGACACAGTTAAGACCATTTTTGTTTTACCTGTACGATGAGACTAAAAACCATATGTTCGTTGCCGTTGTCAAAATGATTGGTTGTTAAATATACAGTTACTACACTTTTGAACTTACATGTATTGGTCATTAGCCCAAGATTAACAGGAATATTATTCTCCACTCACAAACAAACAAACGAACGAACAATTTCCCTAATCGCCATACTCCCTGACTTAAACATGCAATATTAAAGACGCTTATGCACGAGAACACCGTCTTGAAAGAGCTGATAGTCTCCGGTACCTCGTATAAAATTCACGCCTGTTCCAACCAAACAAGGCGTCGGCCGAGTCTTACTGACCCACCCACTGACATCTGCCCCGAGGGGGTTCACTGTATTTCTGGCTCCCGTGTCACTGGTAAGACGAACTGCTGGAAATGCAGCTGTTTTCAATGCAAATTGCGAGCTGTATAATAAGAGCCAACGAGAGGGTAAAATGTGCCCGTCATTTGCACAACCCCGCAACAGTCCCTGTTCAATACAGGAATACCTTGGAGATATTGCGGGTTCGGTTCCAGACCTCCGCAATAAAGCGAGTCACCTGAATTTTTTGGTTTCCCAGTGCATATAAAAGTTATGTTTACGCTATCCTGTAGTCTATTAAGTGTGCAATAGCTTTGTGTCTAAAAATCAATGCGAGAATTACCAAAATGTGACACAGAGACGCGAAGTGAGCACGTGATGTTGGAAAAATGCGCCGAGAGACTTGCTCGACGTAGGGTTGCCACAAACCTTCAATTTTTTTTTAAAAAAAAGACGCAATATCTGCGAGGCGAAATAAAACGAGGTATGCATGTACATGGAACACAGGAAAATGTGATCGTATTTCAACGATACATCAGTACCTAGGTGGAGCAAACTCGCAGCTTTCTTCCTGAGAATCTAACAGTCGCTTAGCTGGTCAGGTTGTTCGTCGCCTGTTGAGGAACTCGACGTAACGTTACCATACCCGCAACAACCCGCTTTCCGAGGACACGTGTTAACATTCCGTGGTTTTCTTTGTTCTTACGTTGAAGGGTCCTCGCCCTGTTCCTGTCCGATTTATCCCCCTTGTAATGAATGGGAGATTCGCTTATATATTTGCACACTGTATTGTCTGACAGTATTTGATAACACATCTCTTGGTATTTTTCGAAAATGGTCTCACATATTAAGGCAAGATCATGGATTGGAGTTCGAGAAGGGGATTCTGAGGAGAATGTTTGGATCTGTGATGCAGAAAATGGAGGGAGACTGGAAAATCATGTGATTTGGAGGTTTGTAGTTTGTTCTCTCACCAGGTGTTGCTAGGATTGTATCTCATACGCCGTGTAATGGATTCCATATTGACAGCCTCGACGATTTCCGTGTCTTGCCTGGGTCTTACCACTTTAGTTCGTCCATCTGTATAACAACCAAAAGATGATGAAAGGCTCTCGGGTTACCAGCCGCGTCAGGTGGCTGAATGTGGAATAAACCATTTCTTCTGCCAACGTTTCGAGAACAATCTCTGCTCTCATCCTCAGGGCTGTAACCCGATAGTCTTTCATAAACTTCAGTCGCTTTATAAACCAAAAGATGGTTGTATTGGCTGGTTCGTGTTCATTTGCTGTTCAAGGAATTTTGGTCTTATGAGATAACATTTATTAACGCGTGTTGTAAAGCTGTTTCCGTACAAATGATGTTAAGGTCTTTCGGGTTTAATGCTATAGATTTTTGCGTCATTCTTTACTGTCAATTTGCTAGTGCATTTATAATTACCGTCTACACGATTCTCACATCACAATTCGAGAGTGCAGTTGCGTTTTCAACCCTCAGCGTACTTGTTCATAGTGACGCCAACGAACGCAAATTTCGTTCCTGCCTTTAACTTGGTGTAAATTGGAAGTTGTTTGTTGTCGTACTGTGTTTATTTATTTTTCCTTGCAAAAAGTGATGACTTTCCCACTCGTACCCGCAGCTGTGATGACGAATCTTTTCTGTATCGTGCGCCAGAGATGATTTTGAATCCTTCAGTTACAGGATTTGGAGGCCTCGCTATATTACAGGGTGAACACTAATAAAAAGGGTGGGAGTTGCATTAGCAAAATTGCTACTTGTAGTTACGTATTGTGTTCTCCTGAATTAAAGGTTCCGTTGACAGAGACGGTTTTATAAATTGCACTTACTTTGATGTAGGTCTTCGTTGATTCGTGCTAAACATACCAGCCACGCCAGCGTACGATAAAATTGTAGCTTTGGTAAATTGAAAAGCTGTAATTTATATTACCTTATCTTTGGGATGAATAACTTGGAAAGCGGTGTACAATTAGGCCCGCTCAGTTACTGTAGTGTGCATGTTATTTGCGTAATCAAGTCAAGGGGTTTGGGACGGGAGGGACAAGAGGCCTTGTGAAATTTTTGCCTGAAACCTTAACGGAATGGACCCTCGGGAGACTGGAGTTTAAACGAGGAGGATATTATTAAAATATATCTAAAAAAACACGGACTGGATTCGTACGGCCCGGTGGCAGGAACTTGTATACGCGACAAAGGACTTGTCTGCCAATTCCTCTGATAGTCAGATTTTGTTTGTGGTAGGTATGTAACAGCGTTATGGTTTATGAAAGGATGTTTGTTGCTTCAAGGGTAGGTTTCGGAGAATAACTGAGGATTTCCGCGTTGTCCAGCGTTTAGGTCTCTGGTAACAGGTGTCGCCCGGAAAGGAGCTTTTGTTTTCAAATTGAATGCGGACTCATGCAAGACAGCTAGCTGTCTGTGCAAGATGGCTTCTTATAAAAGGGTGGTAGCAACCACTCATCCTGCTCCTTTATTTTGTTCTGAGACTTGCTTCAAGATGCTGTGAGCTCCGAACAATTACTGTATGCAAATAAAGTATGTGTGACATTGATTGATCTAGTCGCAGTTTTCATATTAAACGTGTTTGTGCGGTAGATTGTGTTCACATTGTGTTTGACGTAACACGGTTCATAACCGGTCCATACTAAACGCAAGTTTACCCAGAATTTTGTCCCCCAGATATCCTCAAAACAACTTTTATCTTTAATTTCAGAAAATATAGATCTGTATATTTTATTGGCTAGTTTGTTATGTAGCAGATGTAAAGATAAAGTATTATGTAACGTTTAAAAGAGATAAAAAAACCACCATGTTACCCGACTACATTCTTTGACAAGGGCACGAGAATTTGCCTCTCAGTGTCCTCAGTTTAAAATCCTTTTGGTCATGCTTAAAGCATTTAGATTGCGTCTTAGATGAACACAGTAAATGGAATGCATGATACAGTGCATTTTAGGCAGAATGAATTTATGCCAAATTATGTGGATTCGCGATAAACATGCAGAGTTAATTGAATACACGTTTTAAGCAAAGTATTTCACCGCCTGATTTGCATTTCCTGTGTAAAAGCCGCGTTATTTCAGAGACCCGACATTTCTCAGTAATGACGCTGCATGCCAAGATATATTTTACAAGTGCTGCAAACCTTTGGCAACAATTAGAAGTACTTATAATACATAGCACGACAGATAACTTTTCCGTCGTTTTAAATTTGTATAATTTATTTTTACATTTCAGTGAATCTTTTCCACACATTTATAAAGTGAACCCAAAGTATCTGTTCAGGTTCTATACAGATGTTACAGTCTTATAATATTGAATGGCCAAGATATTGTAGATGCGTCATATTGTGATTTATAAGTATTAAAAATATATTACAATTGGCCGTCAATCACAATATAAGATAATTAAAAGTTCCTTATCGAGTACTCGATTTACATGTGGAACATTTACGACATGTTTCGGCTATATATAGCCGTCATCAGGTGTTATATTATAAAATTTTTACTGAATTCAGTAAAACATGTCGTAAATGTTCCACATGTAAATCGAGTACTCGATAAGGAACTTTTAATTATCTTATATTGTGATTGACGGCCAATTTTAATATATTTTTAATATTGAATGGCTGTCTTTTGGGTTGTATTAATAGCACCGTGTAGTCTGGTAGAAGGTTTTACTAACGTTTCGGAGGTTCTTGCTGCCTCCATCATCAGGACGATGAAGCAGGAACCCAGGACATCGCCGCCTCGATGATTAATTTAGCAGTTGTCTTAGGGGTGGGTCATGTTCGTTCTGACAGACGCTGGGAATGCCCTGCCCTAGTGCCGAGCCCAGGACAGGCAAGGCTAACCACACAGTTTGCAGTTCATGAGCAACTTGTTTACGGGACAGTTATGTTAGAGAGAGAGCCGCGGTTTGCATAGCCTCCTCCTTTTTATTAGCCGGTTTTCTGCTGTGTCGGCGATAGTCAAAGGTAATGCCTTTGCAGAAAAGGTGCTGTCAGGTTTGGAACACGCTGTGTCTAGGAAGAATATTAAATAACTCGTCAGTATCCAGCCTCCAAACGCAGGAAGATGCTTTTCCATTTCCTAATAACGGATACTTGATTTACAACCTCGTGCCTTCCCAGGACGCGTACTGTTTCAGGATAAAAGAATCGCCCCCTCTCACCCATCATGCCACTGACCACCTTGACTATAACGGTGTAAAAAAAAATGAAGCCATTGTTTTGTAGAAACGCTGGTTCTTATCCTCGCCGCTATTCCAATTGCCTGCTCTCACCATTGATGGCCGACACTTGTGAAATCTAACGCCAGAAATGGAAAGAATGCTCACCAGATGTCAGAAAATGTGGTTAGGACTCGTAACTGCAAAAACGGAATTAAGTACAGTAACAGATTCTGTGTAAGCTTTACAATACCTAACGCATTTCGTTCCATTAAGCAAAGACAATGTTGAAGATGAATTAATAAAATCATCTCGGGGCTATCGGCCGAGGTTTCAGGGACCAATTCTGTCCACGTCAGGACGTCTGATGTGGTCGTCCACGCTGGCTGTCTTTTGGGTTGTTGGACCGTGGTTATCATCATTGCCCCGATGATGGAAGCAGCGAGCACTTCCGAAACGTCGGTAATATTGTACAATATTATCTCTGGGCAACAGCCCGGAAGACAGCCAGCCACTTTCGTTCTCCTCGCCCTGAGAACCTCAAATCTCACAGACACTATTCAGGTACGAAATTGTCGTGGTTCATCTTTGCTGCTTGTCTCTGAGCATCTTACTTAATTTTTCTTCTCTGAAAACAACAGTTAAATAAATTATCATCTCTCATCGCTCTTTCGTATCGGTGCCTTTGAAGTTTTGCCTTCGGCCGCTGGTTAATGTCGAATGGGGGCAAGATTCTACAATAAATTAATAAAATGGTGAGGTTATTCAGGTTATGAAGCGTTAATTTATTTGAGAATACTTTGCCTACTACATTGGTCATGAAGTATGTTGAATGGTGAATGATGTACGTGGAGAGGAGCGGCTGTACCGTTTTACCGAGTTTATCTTTCGGCCCCTAAGGCACTAAAGACTTTTTTGTCAGTCTCTGAGCTGAGATACGAACTCTGTACCTGTTCAGCGCAACGAGGGAGTGTATGTATCATGCAGTGCTGATATCTACCATCAGTCTGTGTCGTTTGCATGACCCTTGCGCTCATGAAGATAACCCCAGGTCGGCCATAGCAGTTTGTATAGGATGTTTTTGTTTACAAGATGTAACACTTCGGTCATGGCATCTTTTACGTGCCTCCATTTTTAATGTCGCCTGCCTGAGAAATCGGTTGATTATGTCCGCGTCGAATACTACCCCCCCCCCCCCGATATAAAATTTATGTTTCGTATTTCACAAAACTTTTGTGTCAAGGTTTCTACAGCTTCTGCGGAAAGTAATTTTCCGACTTTTGTAATCAGTGACGTCACAGCCGTCAACTACTCATTGCCATGGCAACGGAGGTACTTCCCACTGCCGTCAAAGTGTGGCAATGGGTTAATAGTGATGTCAACACGAACCCAGTATTGATCGACTAGATACTCTGTATGTGCGTAATGTTGCTTTTTAAATGCGTCACGAATTTCAGGGCGTAGTGGTTAGACTCGTGGCTCGGCGGTTGGGTACCTTACAGAGTTTTCCTCGGTCCCCCAGGCAACTGTGAGGCAGTAACACATAATGGGTCATATGACGTCTTCTGACGCGTTGACCAATTGCTGAACTGCTCATCCGTACACACACACGTCGTCATACAAATCTCGAAGCTTCCAATGTTTTTTGCATCAAATTAGAAACGTATTATTCTGTCGTAGCGAAACTGAAATTAAGATGGCTGCCTTCTATTTGCTTCTGAAATCTGGAAATTTTAAACTCGCGATTGCTCCCCCCCCCCCAAAATTATTATTATCATGTACGAAGCAGAATTACGCTTAATCGTCCGTAAACTCTGCAGCTTTTCTTTGGTTCAGTGATTTGAATTCCAGTGACCCGTCTTTGTGTTTATAGTCAATTCTTTCTGTAGGCATATTATTTAGTTTTTTACAGATTATATTTGGGAGATATTTCGTGTCATGTTTATATTTAATTGATGTCTAAAATCCGATGTAGCAACAGGACCCATTAAAATTTGTATAAACTTCATTTTTTGCTTATATTATTTTTGTTTCGGATAAGATTTGTTTACCAAACCTCTGTTCAGTTCGTTAAGTGTGACGTTTGGTTGCTATGGTAACCGAGCTTCCAAGCCTGCGTAATGTAATAACCGATGTTGAAATATGTAATTGTATCTGCTTACTTATTTAGCGAACGTTTTTCAAGAGAAAATGATTCGATTTGATTTTCCACAGTCCCGAAACCACGTTTCCTATAAGAAGCTGGGAACGTAGTCTCTTTAGGTAACTGAGGTCCTTGCGTCACTGTTGATCTGTTCTTTGGCTGATTTTCTTGGCTACACGTGCGCTCCACAAGTCTTCCACGACGATCAGACCGTCGTGATATTCAACCGAAATCCAACCAATCAGCAATTTCAAGGCACCAAATTCACGACGACAGTAATTTAGCACGGCAGTTGGTACCGGGAATATTTCTGTGCAAATAATGAAGAATGCCTCGTGGAGTTGGCGGTAGATACCAACGTTTCGACCATCATATTACCACTTTCTTTAGGGCTGAAGATGGAGACAGTACGTTTCTCCGAAACGTTGGCATCCGCCTTCGAGTTCACACGGCGTCATTATTCTCTAAATTTTGTTGATTGAAAAAATGTTGGCAGTGAAGTGATAGTAACAGTGCGTGCATCCTCCACGTGAACAAGAAAGGCGATGAGAGGAAGAGGTGAAACTTCATAAAAAGACGAACACCGAAGAATAAACGGGAAGGCGCATGGTATTTTTTTTTAGAAAAGTATGTACGGTATGTCCGAAACGTCTATACTAGCAGGTCCACAATGCGTTACAACCCAGACGTCAACACCTTCATCCCCTTGAGAACCTTAAATCTCAAAATACGTTACTTTCTTTTGCGTGCTACGTGTCTCGTTTGCCTTATCCTTCTAGATTATTTTACCGTAATAATATTAAAATGTAGAAACAATTTCGAAACGCCTTACTATGTCATTTCCAAACGTTCCTGTTTGAATGTCTCGCTCTCTGTCTCAAATGCAGTTATAAATAAATTTGCTACATTTTACTTGGCTGCGGAAGTGTATGGTAGAACTGTCAATGGTAAATTCGTTTAAACTGCCCTCATGAAGTTAAAGACCACCGCCTGATTTTGTTGAATTCACAATATGACGCAAATATAATACCTTTAAAAAGTTTCTTTTGCGTGATATTAATATGTTACAATTCATTTCCCGTCAGAAATACTTGGGCTATCATATTACAATGAAAGTTATATTAGCGTGTTAACAGTACGTCGTCAGAATTGTATTGACGGAACATTTTATGGTCAAGGACCTTTTGAACTTCACTTAGTTATTTTTCCGCATAATTTACTGTACTGACAGGGAAAAGGATGAATGGAGCCAAGGTTTTTGTAATGGGAATTTTATGCTAAGCGACGACGCTTGTAAACAAACGACTGCCCTCTCGTCCCCGTAACACAGAAACCAGTTTTTCCGATCGGCAAAAGGGAGTCGCATGACTCACGGATTGATACGGAGACTAATGAGATTTTACTGGGAATTTTCTCTGCCGTGGCGGATACAAGGCCACGCGGTGCAGATCCCGTGCCGGTTAACTGACACAGTGATCGACGTCGTCGTCTGTTGAAGAATGCTGAATCAGACGAGTCACAGATAAAGCCATTGCAATGCCTATACTAAAAATAAATTTAGACATTTCAAAAATAAATACCACATAAAATGTCTGTACGGTTGTAATACAATTTATAAGATAGTGTAATTGCGTCATATTGTGAATAGTCTAACAATTATTTATTTTCATCCGTCTTATCACAATATTTAAAATTTCTTATAATTAAGATAATAAAATATTATTGATGTTCCATATCGATTGATCGATTTACACTTTGGAATAATAACTGAATTATCTGGCCTTCCATCTGGCAACGTTTTATAGTATTCAGACATCACCCTACTTGAATGAATAACGTATTGAATTATACGTATGTGTTCCTGTGTATGTGTGTACGTCCACGTGTGTAGGCGTATGTATATTTATTAATATGGTCTGTACCTCGTAAATAATTAATAGAATTAAATATACTGTATTTTAATGTGTCAAATAAAACCAGAGTTCGTAGTAAAGCGAGGTTTTAAACATCAGTGTAAAATTATCAGAATTTTAAAGTATTTTTGTAATGTATCTTAGAAGTGAGGTACTTCTTACGATGTTGGCCCGTTTCTATGGCAGGAGTCGCACTTACCATAAAATGATTAATTTTCAAATTTGTTTAGTCCATCTTGAGAAGCTAGCAGCCTCGGAGTTATTTAGGGAATTTTTCCTCTTAATAAAAAGGATCCTGAAGGTTCATTATCACGTTCAAAAGAGCCTGTTGTTCAGATTAATCCAGTCTGCATTGTCATAGGCTATTATATATCATAATACATTTTAGTAATATCCTAACATCTATGTTTAGGTAACAGATATTAAAGCATGTAATTCAAGCTTACCTGAACACACAGGGGATGAAGTCTGTCTGTATATGTATTTGTGTGTGCATCTACTGATTTTTCATAAAATGCACTAATTAGCCGCGACAAGACTTGGAAGTTCTGACTGTGAAAATGTTTGTGTTTCAGCTTAGGTAACAGATATTGAAGCATGTAATTGAAGCTTACCTGAACTCACACTACAGTAGTACAGTAATTCCAGAAGCAGGAAGAAGTGAGTTTGTCGTAAGGAACACAGTACAATTGTTTTCATTGAAGGATATTGGATCATCGGATGTTCGTTCCATTAGTCTACCTTTGGACTCAGTATTGCGTAGCCTATGAATAATATAAGCACAGGTAAGTTTAAGTAATCTGCTAGAATCAAACCCTTGCTTCGAATGTATTCTCGGTATTGGAGCAGGCGCCTTGCTGTCAGTTTAGCTCGGAGCCTTCGGACTGCAAATCACATTTAAAGCTTCGTCCATTTGCTCGTCGTATCTGTGTGTGTGTGTGAAAGTTCTTATGCGACCCTGCAGAGATATGAACCGGCGCCTCCCGGTTACAGATCAGACGCTTGACGCCTGAGCTAACCTGCTGTATGAGAGGGGATGAAGTCTGTCTGTATACGTACTTGTGTGTGCATCTAATGATTTTCATAAAATGCACTAATTAGCCGTGACAAGTCTCGGAAGTTCTGACTATGAAAATGTTTGTTTTTCAGAGCGGAGATGTGGTAGCACCGCGGGGGTGGCCGTTGTCGCTAGGAAGCAGCGGAGTGATCCTTCAGCTGGGCGAGTTGGACCCCACTCTGCTGAGAAACCGCGACTGTTACCTGTGTGTGCGACGGGGCACCGGCCCCCGCGTTGAGGTCGCCTTCGTTTGGAAGTGTGAGGCGTTTCTGAGCAGTCGGGCGCTTGCTGTTACGTCCCCCCCACACTCTGCTCTAGAGACGCCCGTCACGTTGGAAATGGCCGCTACCGACGAGGGTCAGGACCTCCCCGGCTTGCTCCAGAGTCTCCTGGTTTCTGTGGAGAGGGCAATCGAGCGAGTTCCTCTCGACGTCCTGGCGTTCCCGTGTCCTCGGTGCCGTGACGAAGTGATCGCGGAGGACAATGGCGTGGTGTGTGGGTGTCAGTGCGTGTGCCAACAGCAGAGCCACGTGGAGAAGAAGGACACGTCCATACAAAC
The DNA here is from genome assembly GCF_000696155.1 of Zootermopsis nevadensis. The sequence goes on from NW_019059572.1 coordinate 266,003, forward strand.
CAGTCCCATGTTTGAGTTCGTGGGTTCTATACCACACATTGACAGCGACGAAGAAAATGATTCTGCTCACGAACCTGATGGAACTACGAGGAACTCTGACCTCAGGTCAAGGGGTGAGTACCCGAGATTTACAGTGCTACTCTGTCTCTTGAACAATAGGGAATTACGTAAACACGCGGATTGTGTAAGTGTTTGAAAGGCGGCGAACCACGAATTTCTCGTCTTAATTGTTAATTAAAATTACGTAACGAAACAAATTTCTATCCGAGGATTTCTCTGCAGTTCAAATTGTGGTTTTATACGTTCTTGAAATTTGTATAGCTTCTCCTGCAGTCCAGTTTAACCACGGCCGGGATTCGACTCTTTTCGTCATCTCATCCAGATCCATTATGGTTTCTCCCTGAGGGTAAATAAGCTGGCTCGAAGTTGACCTCCTACTGCCGTATTGTCGTGTGATTATGAATACGCGGAACTGTACCTACACTTTCGTTAAACTTTATAGCTTGTTGCTTAATTAAGTTGTCCCCGTGCCTAATTAAGCACAAGGAGAGCTGTGCGTTTGACTTTTGAGATTCTGAAGGCGGTTAATGATGTTATCTTCCGACAAGTCCACGATCTACTATAGAAGATCACGATTAACAACTTTTACACAACACAGGGAGAGAACAGATCAGCACCAGGGGTGTACAACGATGGATAAAGACTGTGGAACCGCAACGTAGGGCCACGTACCTGAAGAACTTTAAGAATATTGAAAATATAAATTGTAACAGTCAACGACGGGACGGGAGTGGAGAATGGGTTAGAATATTAACAAAACTGCAAATTTAACGAAATATTAACGCGATGATGATGATATAGTAACGCGGGGAAAAATAAATATTAAGTAAACGGGAATAATATAACTAGAATGCAACTAATAATGCGCTGTAAGCTTTCTGAAAAACATAACAAAGGTTGTAAGAAATCGAGGTAAAATTTTAACTTTCAGCGTTAGTTCCAAATTTCAAATATTTAATACGAAGCAACCATCAGTAATTGAGGAAAACCAAATAGAAGGTAGGGACACGATGTAACGAGTGAATCTATTTCAAAAATAACGTTTAAAATAATTCACGGTGTGTGTATCAAAACTGATTGAACTTATTATTAACTGAAGTAACAAGCTCGAGGGCCTGAAGATGACAGTTATGTGTCGAAACATGTAGCTGTCATATTTTATAAAGAGCGTAAAATATTGTGCGGACATATCAGTGCTCATTTCTTCTCCTAAATTCTACTTATCTTTTAGGTGAGTGCATGTAATCGAGCGAGTCCTTCCTCAGTTAATGCAATGAAACGAAATCGAAGTTTGTAGTTGGCATTGGCGTAATTTCTGGCTCTGATCTTGCGAGCAGTCCGGAGCAAAGATTAAGTGAAATTAAGTAACAGCCTCATGTGTCACATTCGTCAGGCATCCAGGAAGCAGAAGAAGGTTATTCAACCTTACCATTTCCATGGCCGCCTTGTTTTTTAAACGAGCTACATGTGCCCAGATCATTAAACAGAAGAAGTTCTTACGGACTGCTTTTTATGGACATATATTTCTTACATGAGTAGGAATTTGTCTTAGGTTCAACTTGATATGAAAACGAGACGCGTTGAGCACATCACGATCCAAAAGAATCCTTATGAAGCATCGCGTTCTCAAGTATTATTGACGTTCTAGACGGAGGACCTTGTATCTTAACATGCGCCAAGCAGATCGATTGATAAATGTCTGCTCAGTGATTGCATTCAAATGCTAAGACGTGAAAAAAAGATCAGTTTGTTTACTTGGCGGTATTTGGAATAACTTAAAATACATCTGCTGATGCCTGAACAGCTCAGAAAATGTTCAGTGAACCCCAACGCTGATTTACTAAAACAACATTAGTTTATCTCAGGGTGTAGAGAAGTGTGACATAGTTATTCCAGTTAACGGAGCGTCCATCACATGCTTTCTCAGGAATGACTGATTTTAAAAACTTTTATGGGTTTATCGTACATCTAAGAAGTAAAACGTGAATGCCACACAAAAGTTTGCGGACTCCCCAAATGCTTGCTTTAGCATTTCATAGGTTTCCGTAGCCGTTTTGGCGAGTCTTTGGCAAAATTTGATGCACACGCCATTCCGAAAGCGCAGGAGGGTCGGTGTAATGCACTACAAAAACGCCCGTAACTAAGAAACAAATGCTAATGCGATGATGCCGGCTGGCCCACTGATTCACTATGAATGTAGGCCCAACCTCTTAGCGGCAGAAGCTCGTACTACATCCGGTTCGCCCTCTATTGACACAGTCTGAAAACTTTCCGATCGCACCTCGTACACAGAGGACGAACGGAGTCTCCTACGACTTTACCACCCTGAGGACGAAGATGGTTCTCGAAACGTTGGTGTTTCCTCCATTAAAACACGGCTGGTAGCCCGAGAAGAATGTCTTAATGGCACAGTCATCGTCAGATCACTGAATGCGCCATTCAGATCAACGGGAGAATTGTGTTGTAATGCGGGCACTTCTGTGAAGGGGTCGAATGGTTCATGTATCCTCAATAACTTCGTGGTGAAAACTGTAGGCGATCACCCTGTATCAGTGCTGCATTGCAGTAGGTCACGTGACGCATTGCAAGGCTAATGTATTCCAGAATGGCGTGCTCTGGGCCGGCGTCGTAAGCCCTGCCCTTGAGTTGCGGGACCTGATACAGGCCATTATCTCATCTTACAATTTAGTCGGTCCTGCAGCCAGAGTTGGAATCGCATATTCTGTGTGCGTAATGAATAGCTTTTTGGCAAGATGCGAGCAGCGTGAAATTGTAATTATATTTTGGTTCCTAACAACGAACGTCGACTTGAAGGAGTTGATATTTTCTGAATCGAAACAATGTCGCACAAGTCGTTGATGGTACGACGTCGATCTTCGTAACTTTTTCGGGCGTTGTGCTCGAAGATGGTCGTCCAGAATGCTCGTCATCATCGACAGGGGTTCGGCCCTTTTTAAAACGTGAATGCCACACAAAAGTTTGCGGACTCCCCAAATGCTTGCTTTAGCATTTCATAGGTTTCCGTAGCCGTTTTGGCGAGTCTTTGGCAAAATTTGATGCACACGCCATTCCGAAATCGCAGGAGGGTCGGTGTAATGCACTACCAAGACGCCCGTAACTAAGAAACAAATGCTAATTCGATGATGCCGGCTGGCACACTGATTCACTATGAATGTAGGCCGCACCCCCTAGCGGCCGAAGCTCGTACTACATCCGGTTCGCCCTCTATTGACACAGTCTGAAAACTTTCCGATCGCACCTCGTACACAGAGGACGAACGGAGTCTCCTACGACTTTACCACCCTGAGGACGAAGATGGTTCTCGAAACGTTGGTGTTTCCTCCATTAAAACACGGCTGGTAGCCCGAGAAGAATGTCTTAATGGCACAGTCATCGTCAGATCACTGAATGCGCCATTCAGATCAACGGGAGAATTGTGTTGTAATGCGGGCACTTCTGTGAAGGGGTCGAATGGTTCATGTATCCTCAATAACTTCGTGGTGAAAACTGTAGGCGATCACCCTGTATCAGTGCTGCATTGCAGTAGGTCACGTGACGCATTGCAAGGCTAATGTATTCCAGAATGGCGTGTGCTCTGGGCCGGCGTCGTAAGCCCTGCCCTTGAGTTCCGGGACCTGATACAGGCCATTATCTCATCTTACAATTTAGCCAGAGTTGGAATCGCATATTCTGTGTGCGTAATGAATAGCTTTTTGGCAAGATGCGAGCAGCGTGAAATTGTAATTATATTTTGGTTCCTAACAACGAACGTCGACTTGAAGGAGTTGATATTTTCTGAATCGAGTAAAGTTGTGCTTATGTCCAGGAGTGTCGCTGGCAAGCACTTCGTGTTTTTTGCAGGTACCCGTTAATAATTACGGTCGTGTCAGGGATACGCGCCAAATTAATAACATACGTTTCGGGAATGGGTCACCTTCGACGTCAGCATTACCGTCGTGGTTACACGTACTATGGACATGGCGTCTCGGTGGATTCTGCGGGATTTATGGGGGAAAAAAGCACACGTGTGTCTATTTTAATTTTCTGTCTGTTGTATAAGAGGACAATGAGGAGACGGAACTGATATTATCGCATTTGTTTAAGAACGAGAGTTGGTTCGTAAACAAGACGTATAATTTAAAAAACAGAACGGAAGTAACGAGTGAAATTACTTCAAATGCAGAGCTTGTTAGGTTGTCCAGCTCCTGGACCCAAGGTTCGCGGGTTCAGACCCGGCCGAGGTCGATGGATTTTTAAGGGTAATAAAAGTCCACAGCGCAACTTCTTTGGAGGGGATTGAAATCCGGCGGTCCCATGCCATAGATTACGTGAATTTCTTCATCATCTTGACACTGCCTCGTACTCCTTGCCATCCCGTTCTCTGACATCATCAGTAAATTTCTAAGAGATTATAAGGTTAAGATAAGGAACGGAAGTCCTCTTTGTCATTGGCGATGATAATGTTTAATATTCATTTTGGCGTAATTGTAAACATGTTGGGAAGGAATCGCGTCTTGTATGTTTGAGTCCTGCTAGTTTAACGTTGTTTTAACATCTGTTATGTTAATTCTGAAGAAAAAAAACGCGATGGAAGGCATTGGTGGTGAAATCAATAAATTCAAATGTAAGAGTCCTAAGAATTTCTCATACGCCGCAAGATGAACAGAGCCTCTACTGGTCTCGATACTGGACAGGTTTTATAAGAGAGTTGTCGATAACCTGTCAGTGTGTCACATTAGTAGCATTGCAGATGATGTTATTTCAGGCGTCTGGGCAGCCAGATGGGAACTGTTCGGAACGCAATTAAGGAAATGACGGAACACCATTCCATTCCGACCTGTAGTCCTAGATAATCGCACCTGACCGTCGCCCCGCCCACTTATTATTTATTGTATTGTGTGTCCCAGATTCCTGCCATATTTGTTGCAGTGCGCGACGGACTTGGGGTCTGGATGAGATTTCAGGTCTCGCGGCGACCAAGATGAAGGTGCCATGTTCTGGTATGTTACGCCGTTGTATTCTCGTAGATATTGACAGACGTTTCAGAGGCGGTTGCTGCCTACATAATGAGATCTATGAGTCTCATCATTCTGATGGTTAAGACTGTGGTACAAAATAGGCGATGATTTTTGTGAAGATTGTTATGAATGGTCAGGATGATGATAGTGGCGATGGTAGCCTTGATGGTGATGGTTGTTTTAAGACTCCGTGGCTTCACGCTTTCTTAACGTCTGTTCAGGATAAAGAAATTTGCCAGTTACACTTTTGTTAGATACTAATTGGGTGGGTCTTAGAGCCGTTCGGACTTCATGAATAGAAATGAATATCTGTGCTCTCGTCGGGAGTCAAACCCTTGTTATTCAGTCCGTGTTCATTCGTTGGACCTGTAATGAATGAATTGGCATTCAAATGTTGCTTCTTCGTTTTCTCTGCAAGTGGACTCGTCGTTGGGTTGAGGAAATTTCATGCGTTTCCGGAGTTTTTGGTCTAGAAGTGGGATAAGGTTTTTTTTTAAACGGAGAAACGCTACGAATCAACTGAGACAGCTCTAATTTATGTCACATCACAGCATCGAGTTCCGATGCCATAGGAATGGAACCCGAAATGTGAGCTGGCAGAAATGCAGCCGAAATTTCGGAATTTTACCCGGCCCGACCCACCCCGATCCCAAAATATGTTAACGGTACCCAACCAAAGCCCGAATTACTTTTATTCCAGCGTATCTCGAACTATTTCTAGGAGCGTTTAGCTTCGAAAATCCTCGAGAAAATCAAGTCAGGGAGATTTGTTTCCGGAGTCTGGCTGTCGCGACCACAGGATGTTTTAGAAATTGCTATAATTTGAACCCGACCCGCACCCGAATATCATTTGTGCTACGAGGCACAAGCCCGCCCGCCCGCGTTGTTCTGGTTTACAGGAATTTTGTATTCTCTCTTCACACAAATTTGTTTTAAGGTATTATGTCGGGTTTTTTACCATAAAATATTTCGGTCAGCTTGTGGCCATCCTTTGGCGGCACACAAATATTATAAATTGAATTGAATAACATGTTGGTTATTGTATGTAGACGCGACGTTTGTCTTAAAAATTAAAACAGCGAATGAAGTATATTCTAGTCAAACCAGGCTCTAAGTTCTGTATGTCGCTTCAATAATAATTAAGAGTAACCAGTTAAATAGTTGAGTTTTTTGTTTGTTAAATCGCGTGTTGTGTACAAGATACTGCATCTGTAAGGGACTGTTATTAGAGCCAATTGGTCTTGTGTGGGGTTTGGAACACGAGCCCCAGCGACCTCTGGAAGCGGCCCGATCAAGACGGACGGACAGACAGACACAGTAACCGCCATACTGTGGCGCTCGGTTATTGGGCCAAGTTCTCAGTGGCGCCTCCAAGCGTCCCAACACGTCTTTGCCTCGTCATTATGCAAGTCGATTACGTGTGGAACGTTGTTTAAATGTAATTAAATAAAAAGAACGCCTAGAGGGCATCACGACCCTGCCCTCTTCAAGACAGAATCAGTTGACCTAGACAACAGGTTTGCGAGGTTATTTCGCTACTCCGGTCATTCAAACCCGCCGACAAAGACTTTCCCATATATGGTTCGCCCACATGACGACGTAACGTTACAGTGGACACAGTTGCGTGATTTTATAGGTAATGGTTTTGTTTTGTGGTTTGGAGAAGCGAGTTCGAATCATCTTACGGTAATGCAGTATTCATTTGTCCAAAAGACTACGGACCAAATAATGTTTGTGTTTGAGGAGTGGAGTAATCAGTTCGTGTGCATTTTGATTAAGTAGAGGACAGTGAGACTGACCTCGGGTGTGCTGTCAGACATGCCCAATCATCGACTGGTCTTCTGAGCATCTGGCGTGACGTAACTCACCTACAGTGTGTTTCTGAAACAGCAGTCATACTTTTAAATAGCACGTTTGGGGACATTTGGAAAGGACACCCGCCCAAAGTAGTTTTGCCATCGGAGTAGCCTCTGATTCGTTCTTCGTCGACTTCCGGTATGCTGTTTAACGGCGAAGAGGAACCTGGTGACACTTTTGACCCTGATGGAAGCTGGAAATCGGAGTTGAGGAGTTCAGAATTTTGCACCGCGTAGATATTGTGTTCCTGCTGTGGAAATACTTGGCTGCAGTCTTAACACAAGCAAGAGTGCTCCCCGTTGCATCTACCATTAGGTCATCATATGATTCGACGCTGCATGTGTCTAACCTGTACAGTTCAAAGAAAGTATTTAAACAGACAACAGTGAGTCAGCGAGTGACCAATAGCACGCGTCACTTACAGTTTCGGAATTATACAGGGTGTTCCAAAAAGATGTAGAGTGGAGATGATGGGTTTCAAGTCTCGAGTTTCCTTCTTTACATTTTTCTATATTCTGCCAAATAATCGATTATTCTTATGGTCCCTGACTTAAGATCTACCCCGTTTGATTAACAGTCTCGGGAGAAGGATTCTTAGTTAACCTTTCATAGAACTGGAACTTTCAGTTCAGTGTCGTGTTTAGAAGACTCCACCGCTGGACTCCGTCGTTCACTGACAGGAAAGAGTTGTGAGCCCCCACCCAAATCCGAAGGACAAGGATCAGCCCTTTCCGTCTATTCTTCAACATTCTAGCGCTTACCCTTATTCAGAAGCTGATAGTCGTTACGGTGGTTAAGAAATTGCCCGTTTTATGAAATCCTAAGATTCGTCTGCTTGCCCGCAAATGGTCCATATCCTTAACCTCACGTACCTTAAGCACACCCTCGCACGGGGTGTGTGTACAGTCCAACGTCCGACGCCAACAAGAAAGATTTGTTTGGCCCGAGAATTACTCAGTTCAGGTGAGCTGAATCATTTGGTCGGGGGTGTAACCTCGTTCCCGTCCCCTGGCGCATAATCAGCTGCCATTCCGTACAGATGTTCTCATTTAAGCACTTCGTCTCGCAGCTGTAACAGTAATAAGTTCAGATCACGTAAGCACCATTTCACCCCCATAAATCGTAAATCCTTCATAAGCGATAAACAGCTGTATGTAGGCATGCACTGCGTTATTAATGGCCCCTGTTGACCGCTCGTGTCAGTGGTAGATTTATTTCATGCCTTCTGATAAATTACGTTCCAAAGGTGGGAGAAGTCTGACTCCTTTATATTTGTTTCCTGAAGAAGGACTCAATACAACGATTTCGTTTTTGCGTTTTACAAGTCACTCAGTTTGCATGACTGTGTTACACAAGACATCTAAAGCATAAGAGAGAAGTTTTTGATGGTATCCACCAGTATCCTTCTTGGTCTGTCCAGTGGTCGTTTTCCAGAAGGATTCCCTACCAAAAACCTGTATGCAAACACCCCAGTGCATGCTACATAACCAGCCCATCGGAGCCTCCTAGATTTCACTATCCTCACTGTGACCCGTACAATTCATGCAGCTCATCGTTATTAAATATTCTAAATTCCCCCACTTATTTCATCCCTTCTAGGTCAAGATATCCTATTCAAACACTTGTAATCTACGTTCTTCCTTCAAGGTAAGAGACCTTGCTTCATAACCATACAAGGCAACAGGCAAAATTATTGTTTTGGATAGTAAACGAGATGATATTAATTTTTGGATTGAGCAAAAACAAGTGTTCGCCGAATGTATTCTTGTCTTAATTTTATCACGGTCCTCACTTCTACGTGTTATTGTAGTTCTCAGATATGTAAAATGTTATTCCCCATTACGTTCTTTTTTGTTCACGATTCAGCTCTGTGTAATATGACGTATTGGCTGCGTCGTTAAATAAACCATATTTGCGTGGACCTACGCCTTTTCAGAAGAATTGTGATCTAATTAGAAAGTAATATAGCACGTTAGCCAATATTTGTATAACGTCACACGTCCTGATTCCCGTTTATTTCAACGGGTCTTGGAGCAGGCGTACAGAAAAGCTTTATTTTCGCGTAACAGTAACTGCATACAGTCCGCGTCAGAAGAGGAGACCGTGTTTATTTGCTTCAAGTGTAAATGTTCCCGTGTTTATTTATTTAAATAACGCGAGTGCAGAATGCGGAAATAACAGTGACCCGAGGATGCAGACGGATTGTGAGGACAGATGAATCTCCAGGAGGATAAGGTGATGGGACATTTCTTCACTGTTCTCATTTGCACAGATGGCACGTAAAATCTCGTGCCGATTACGTGAACACCGCGCAAAGTGGAACGAAGCGCCTCTCAAATCATTCGCATTACCGAATAATCTTTTGTGTTCTGCATTCCGATATGAGGTCTGATGCCCGTTTTCGTTGAAGCGTATCTCTTAATAACTGATTACGCAAAGTGCTGGTCCACCTCTGTTCATGTTTTACACTAATGAAAAAATTTGTATTGCGTTAAAACTTTCGTTATTACACTAATGCAAATTTGTATTGCGTTAAAACTTTCGTTCATAAACCAAGTTACGAATTTAATCCGACGTGTGTAAAACTTGTAAACAAGGAATTTGATATGAAGAGCATGCGATGAATAATGCTTAGCTGTGATTATTAATGAACCGCACCAAGACACCTCACCCTACGTAGGAAACACAATCTTCATTCATACTTTGAATAGGATGTGTTGTTATGAACTGCTGGCGTAGCGAAACCCAATATATCATTTGCCTCAGTTCCATGTTAAGGCAGATTTTCGTTTTATCTTTTCGGTCTCAGTTCCATGCCAAGGCAGATTTTCGTTTTATCTTTTCGGCTATTCACAGGAGGAGCGTTGTTTAAAAACCACATCCCATTTACACGTTGCATAGAAGTTTAAGATTTCGTGGTCCTGTTTTCTTTTTAAAGTAATTAGATAACACGATAAGAATGAACAGCCCCCATATACAAGTCACATCCAAGTAATAACTACGAGGTTATTGAGCCTAGTCTGGTTATACGATATGTTCGTATGTATCGGAGTACAAGGTGAAACTTCATCTGTTAAACACTATGTAGCACACAGCATCTTGAGTTATCTGCGTGCATCACGCCTTTCAGATCCTAAATCCTCTGCCCTGTGTTTGAGAGGTTTTGTCCAAGACTTCGGGAAGATAAATCACCAATTGTTTGTTTTTGGCGAAAGGCCCATCGGTCAGTTACGACAGACGGACTGCATAATTTCACCTTCATAAATTCTTGCATTTGTTCTTCATGTATGGGGTTTATGTCCTGCAAATTTTCGGTAGAGGTCCTTGGATGTGGTCGTCCTGTCTCATGACCTCTTCCCACACAGGGAAACACATCACTGAAAGTCAAGGACACAAATTCGTCATCATGAGGTGTTTTTGGCACAGACAGTTTCTAAAGAGAACAATTATTATATTTGAATACAAGTAATAGCCAGTGAATGCAATTAGCGTAGTTGATAACTACGAGGTTAAATGTGTGTATTGATTTTGCTGTGTGTATTGGACAGACTTTGCTTCACTGTCGAGTCAGCTTTACTGTTTGGATAATTTGAGTTTCATAAGTACTACGTAATTAATTAATCAGATACTTTAAAAGTGTTGCGTTAGTGATTTTAATTCTAAGGCCAGAAGATTGGTCTGTGGGATTTTAGGTTCTCTCGGTAGGACTGGTCTGATTTATCTAAACCTGGTATGATGTGTAACCCTCGGCCCGCGGGCCGCATCTGCCTTCAAACGATTTTACACTTTCTAATCATTGCATTAACTGCGATAACGGAATCGGTATTTTTTACCATCCTGGTAACATGTGAGTTGATATGTAATATCGTGGCCCGCGGCGTTTATGAAGAAACTAGGTCCAGCCCCGGGCCGCTTAATAAAGGCTGCTTGCCAGTGCCTACCTAAACTACGGACTGCGATAATTGACGACAAAAACCTTAAGAATTGTATCCTACTTCGTCTGTGCGTGATAAAATGGTGTATGTCCCGAACAGCTTTCGGGAAGTCCTCACAGATGACGTTTATTAATGTTTTCAAAACAATTTGGACTTGTTAGAAAAATAATATTTTTCCCTTGTAACAGCTAATTTGTTTGCTGTGTTTAAAAATATTCGCGAGCCCACTGTCATTTCTGAAACAGAGTTCGTTTTCCCCACATTTCAGTCTTGAAAGATTCTTCCACTCCAAAGTTTTCTCTCCGGATATAGGCTACCAAGATACCACGTTTCACTGGACTGTGTATAATTACATGACTTTAAAGTGTGATTGAACAAGACTTTGGGTTAAACGTTCAAGGAAAAATATGATCGAAGCCAGAATCTAAACAGAATGTGGGTAAAAGTTAAACTTTATTTATACCCGGAACACCGCTAACCTAAAAGCCTACCGTCTGAGTACCCGTTTGAGTTTCAAACATTTCACTTCGCTTTGAAAAGTTTAAGCTCGAGGCCGGTCTTAAAAAAGTGGTCACTTATTTAAGAAGGGAGTGTTCTCTGCGTATGTGCCTTGCTCAAGTTTGTTCTGTTAAAGGTTTTAAGACGACGTTCCGTGTTAGATTTTTATGATGAGAACGTGCAACACTTTGCTTTCTCAAGAATTATTATTTTTAAAAATCCTTGTGTTAGATGTCATCATTGGAAGATTGTAAATAAAGATTCTTATTACAATCTTCTGTCTGTATGTATTGTAATAATTAACTTCGCAAGTGAAAGTACTGCGTTAATATTTAATGATTTATTTTGAAGTTGGTTCGAACGAACCTTGTTCCCACCAAACATCTGGTTATGCTAACCTCTGGTTGGTCCACATTGGCCTGGAGACCACAGCAAGGCGTGGTCAGGTAGCTTAACGTCGTGCTTCGTTACCAGCATAGACGTTGTTTCAGGTTCTTCCTAACAGGCCACGGCGCTTCGATCGGTTCGGTATCGTTCACAACATTGATATGGAAGTGGGAACATTTCTGGACCGTACGTTGGTACTCGTGGTGTTGATCATTCTGGTTTCACTGCTAGTTTATTTTTAGTTCACGCTCAATTTAATTTCAAAGACGTCACTTAAGCAACTTTATTTTTAAAGTGCTTCGAAGTATCATACATCCTTGATTTCAAGGGTTGGTGGGGCTTGAAAGAAAGTTCACATGAATAAACCAACCAACGTCGTTATTCCAGGCAGCAGGATGCAGGCCACCTGTGGGAACAATCGGGACCCTTTCCGTCTCGAATGCGTCCCAAGGCCTGTCAATTGAGTTTCTTCCAGTGAACTCCACGGCTGCAGTTGACGTAGATTTAAATTAGTTTAAGAGGTTACCGCCGTAATGCTGTCTGTGCTTGAGTGCAGAGAGGCAATGTAAACAGAAGGGGATTATGAAATGTAAAACCACAAATATGACTCGCCGCCCCCTGAGCTACCCTTAAAATTGAGCGAACTGTGGAGCGAGAGTACTTGACGTGCTGAAGAGTAGGTAACTATATACAACAGCCCGATGCTGGTCTGTCCTGAAACTGTCAGAATCAACGTGAATTTTGTCCGCAGCTGCTGCTCTATTATTCTACCCTCTGTCAGTTCTCCCCTTGTATGAGGGCACTTTACATTCAGCTGCCTTCTATTACCAGGATCATTTTGCATCTGATTAGGAAGTGATGTGTGCGATTGTACTCGGAGGATTTTGCTCCTGATTGCCCCTTTCATACCAATCACGGGCTCCCCAAAGTCAAGGCACACATTAAGGGAAATGTAAACAAGGCAGTCTGCGTTTTCAGTAATGAATTCTCACGCACTTACGACATTCGAATATACAGTATAGTTATTGTCAATAATGCTGATAACTGAATTAACATTCTATACTTCCTCTTACCTCCACGGTGGTCTAGCGGTTAGAACGCTGGCCTTGTAATCCTGGGGTCTCGGGTTCGAATTTATAACTTGTGTTGTGCAAGGCCGTGGTCTAGGCAACACGGAGTTTTCCTCCGTGGCATCCCAACAATTACTCCATTCACACACAGAAGAAGGCAATGGCAAACCACTTCTGGATCAGGTCCCAGTCCGAGAAAAGGATGGAAGAATCCTGTTCATATGGACCTGTCGTCAGAATTAAAAAAAATTTTAGCTATCGTGATCAACACACTTCATGACCTATTTAAAGTTGTCTATCTGACTGATATTCCCTGGGCATTCGCCTTCAGAAAAAGCCGTCGTGTTTCGTGCATCGGGTGGTTTCTTCAGAACAGAAAGAAGCCTGTAGTTGACTGTGACGGAACCATCAACAAATTTTCTGTGACACAGGAATATCTTTGCTGTATGACTGCACTGACATGTTTTCCTTTCGTAAATTCTTTGGCGCCATCTATCATATTCTGTGTCGTAAATACCTCTTACACTGTGCTAGCCTTAATGCACCCGAAAACAGAGAATATAGTTTGAGGACATTTTGGAACAAAATGCTGACGTGAATGCTAGGACGAACGAGGGGAGAGAACTGGAGGATGGAGAAAAATACGACAATTCCTCGGCCACGCGAGTGACTTTCAGTTTCCCAAAATAACTCTGCTCTGTGGTGTTAGATTAAATAGTAGCAGGGAGTTCTTCATGTGCTGTTGAGATTGCATAAGATTGAGGTGAAGATTTTTATGTTGTGACGCCGTCGGGATTCGCAGGTAGATTCCGATGTTGTGGGTTTACGATGGTGAAAGCCTTTTTCTCCGAAGTGGTGGTATCTGCCTTAAAATCCACAAGGCATTTGAGCCCAGAACTCCAACATTGACATCGTAGTGTACAGTTCATTGCACCGAAAAACCCAGCCAGTACAATTATAATTCTGGCATGAGAGTCACCGAGTAATAACTGGAATCCATAATATGGGCCAGAAAGTATATTGAATTGTTTTTCTTTGCAGATGTGGTGATAATGAACAGACCGGAGCTGGTTACATCTCCTAAGAGAATCGTGGAGCTGCCCGAGAAGCTGCTTATGTCTGGAATCCACTTGCCTGGTACGTTCATTTCTTACGGAGTTTGGTGTTGATGTGCCATCATAATTTCTTAATGTTTTGTTAAAATTGGCATTGATGAATTTTTGAACTGAATTCAAAACACAGTGTATAATCACGCAAAACCAATGTTCATATTCATTATTGCAGAGCAGAGACTTTCGTTGTAGGCATACGCACGTATTTCGCTGTTGCACGGTCGTCTTGGAGCGAAGACCTTTTTGATTGACTACTAGTCATTCAGGTTGAAAAATTCAATACTTGTGAAAGATGGCAAGGAATTAAAATTGCGATTCCTAACAAATAAAGACGAATCTAAATAAGCGGGATGCTTGGTACCGTGTTTTCCCGTCTGTAGGAACGGAAAGGTTAAAATGTGCTGTACAACTGTAATTTTAACTTTTAAGAGAAGAATACTGATTGGGGGTGTTTGAGAACAGGGTGCTAAGGAGAATATTTGAATATAAGTGGGATGAAGCGACAGGAGCGTGGGGAGGTTTGCGTAATGAGAAAATCTATAGTTCGTATTCTTTGCCAGATATTATTACGGTGGTTGAAATCAAGGAGGAGTATGTGGGCGGACGCCACGTGAGATGAGGAACGCGTACAGAATTTTGTTTGGAGGGCCTGGAAGGAGGAAACCACTTGGAGAAACTGGTTATAAATGGTAGAATAATATGAACTGCATTTCAGGGAAGTAGGGTTCTAGACCGTGGTTTGGATTCCTCTGGCGTAGGATGGAGAATTGTCTAATTGATTTGGTTAGTTAGGTAGCTAGTTGCTTGGTCCCTCTGGGCATATGCTCGGATGGTATAACCTCGATGACGTTTCAGAGTCCACTCTACCATTCGACTATCCACAACTTTTCGCATAATGTTGTGTTCTGAAATAAAACGAGAAAGCTTGCAGCAGTTGGAAGCCATAAAAACTTTCATCTGTGAGTGGAGGCCAAGTACCGTTTCCATGGAATCCAGCATCATGGCGGCTGCGTCACGTGTTGTCGCACGCTGCCCGTCAGTCCACCGCTCAGATGTGTCGTCCTCTGACGTGAAACGTGAAGCAACTGTATCGCCTTGATATACTTCTCTTTCACATTTTCGTGATAAATTGATTCTAAGAAATCCGACATCTCCCTCGGTCTTCTTATACAGGTTTCCTCGTGCTCTCGAACACAGTCTGTGGTAATGCACTCGTGTGTTGCAGGTTGCAGCTATGGCGACGAATATGGGCGGAGCGTAGTCAGTTTATGCTAAAGGATATCTCGGGAAGTGTCTGGGCTGTTTTAAGATACTTATAGTCAATTATCACTTCGACAGAAGATGTAACAAACAGACAAGGCACAAACTGCGTTGCATTCTGTGTGAAACACTGCAAAATAGAAATCTTTTAACCAGGCGTTAAAACTTTTTAATACAAAGGACGCGTGTTCATGGCTTTTACTTCAGTGACAAAACTCGACTCCACGGAAGAGAGTAGGTCTACTTATTTAGAAGATAATAGTCTCCCGGCTAGTCTTTTATGGGCTCTGTGATGTTGGTAGTGGAACAAGATACGATGGCAGACATATAGCACGCATGCAGGATTTTAGTTGAAAAATTGAAAGGAAGGTCTCTCACTGTAGGTACCGTAACCTAAATGAAAAAAAATAATGTTAAAATGGATCTTTTATTAATCGTACTATTCGCCTCTCAATAAAGAATGTCTCCCATGGAGTTAGTTTTATTAAACCACAGACAGCAATCATCGTGATACTATTAAAATGGGTACTGCGAAGACATACCCGTAAAGAAAAAAAAAAACGTGTCGAGTTATGGCCGTTGAGGCGCTGGGGTAGTGCCAACTGTGCGATTTAAAAAGATAGGGCCAGCTTTCTGGGGAAGTTCTTCTAACCCTGTCTGACGAAGTAACTGCATGCCAGGTCGTGGAGCAGTGTTCCTCCTCAGACAGGCACCTACCCTGAACCAGACGAACCCATTCCACGCGCAAGATGCATTTTAATATTATAACTTCCGTTTCATTTCCCAATCAGATATCAATGAGATGGGTTTTTTCTTTGTTTCATTGAAGTTATAAAGGACATGGAAGGAAGTGGTCTTGGCCTTATATCACGAGGCTCTAAAAAACCACGTAGAACATCATTCGAGAGTGCCTGGCCACCGACCAAGATTTGAACCCAGGTTGTCCCGAATACGAAGCACAACTTTTTAGACAACTCTAAACCACTTTAATTTCTCTCTCTTTTATATTTTTCTTATTTTAAATATTTTTTCCTCGTCTACGATTAGTTAGTATACACCGGAACTTTATTAAAAACTTCAAGAGTGATTACGAACAGGACAGAACAGGACGACGAAGACAGACAGCCATGCCCCGAGCGGGTTTCGATCCCACGGTCCCAGTAACCGATCGATTCAGTTGTTAGCACCTGAATCTGACCTTCATGTGGAGTGTTAATGGCCATGTACGTATGATCCCATATGACCATTCCTTTCATAATAACCTTACCAGCGCCATTGTCTGTATGCGGAAGCCTTTTGCGAGTTCGCCCGTCCTCGAACTCATGCACCTGTGTGTATTCTGGACTATGTCGCGTCCACATATGAAGTCGCCATGTTTCCTGATGCTAATACGTGACGTTTTACGTCATAATTCGACTGATCTTTATAAACACTGCGCTGTAATACCGTCGCTGTTTGTGGAAACAGCGCGTTTGTCCAGCAGCAGGCATCTTGTATTTATTTGTTCTTGTATCGCAGATAGCCTGTACAAGTGGAGCAAGGTCAGGAACTTGTGGGAAGCAGATTTCTAACAGGAGAAGTGCATGATCGCCTCTCAGCGAATAATGAAGAGTGCTGCTTGTCCTGTTTTATCTTAACCTCTGACACAGACACGTCTTTAAAGCAGGAGACCCACCGTGTGCTTCAAAACAGTGGCTACATTGCGGCATGGAATTGTGTTAAATTTTAATAGAGAAATATACCAAAGTTCTTAATAAATCTGCCTGTTACTGAAGGATGCACATCACTTACTGGCGTTTGTAAATGTGTTCGTATTATCAGATACGAAATATATCGATAGAAACCAATCGACCTTTCTGGTCCAAATATAGGTCTATTTATTATCGAAGGAAAAACGTCTAGAACAATCTCTTAACACTTAGAACAGTGGTAAGTATCTGTACCACGTTCTTAAATGTTCAGTGACTCTTGTGTTTTGCCCACGGAATGTTTATGGGCTCTGTTTGTCTCGCAGAGTAATCAGCGTTTATTTCCGTGGTGAAAATTGACCGATTGATATTTGTAATGGAGACGCGTTGTGTCGCTGCTGGAAACAGAATCAGGGAAAGATTGAAATTCATGAGGTGAGCAGAAAGCTAAGCTCATTTGGATTATGAAAGGAACTTTGCCATAATGAAGGAATTAAAAGACAGGCAATCATGGATGTAATGAGAACGGTAACTGCAATAACCATTTTCTTCGAATGCCCGGCTCAAGAATTTCGTCCTAAGTTTTCTGTTGCCAACGAAGAAAGGACGAAGTTCACGGTGAAGTACGGATGGTGGCAGGGCACCCAGGTAGACCCCGGTGTCTGAAACGCGCACAGATGACGAAGACTGTAGTTCCGTGCACAAGCTGTAGAGGGCCAGAAAATTAACCTCTCCGGGTAAAGGGGCCGGAATATCCGAGCCCGGATGAGGGAGGGAGGGGAAGCCAGCGAAGAAACAGCACATGCAGAGAGATAATTCCGTCCTTCCGACGTGAAACTATTACGTTTAGGCTCTAGAAGTAGCCCGCGATAGTCAAGGCGTTTGCCTGTGCTTTGGACACCCTTTGCTTCATAAAATACACTGCGGTGCAAAAGTCAGTGCATCAAAATGCCACCCACCACCGACAGACTCTTTGCCATCTTCCCCTTCTCTCATACTGTGACGTAGCTGGAGCTCGGAGTTTTTCTGCGTCCTCTCTCTCTCTCTCTCTCAGTTTGATACGGGGATGTGAAGCTGGTAAATTTTAGTGAACATGCATAGAAAAAAAGGGTTTGATAGTGGGCTTTTATTTCGACAGATATTAACTTTAATATCCAACTTTTTGTAGCGTTTGGTTAAACGTTTGTTTGCTTTCAGGAACCTCTGACCTAAAGGAACGTCCATTGGTGGTAGTGGATGCTGCTACAGTTTTGAAGGCTTCTCTCGATAGCAAACAGATCGCTTCTGTGCTGTTATACTACGCATCATTGCCAAGGTAAATGCTCTTATTATAGGTCGACATTCGCGTATTATCAAACATTCATTGTATGTAACATGCGTTAGAAAGATACTACCTTCTCTCCTATAACTCGGACTTTCGTTTTATGTCCCGAAGAATGGATACGAAAAGCAATAGTATGTTTGTGTCGCGGGTGCGTCACGTCAGCCGGAAGCTCATCGATACCAGGACTCCGGAGGAACAGACTCTGTGGGTAAAATATTGCCACTGAGGCCTACAAAATTATTAACACCAACGTTTCAGAGATCTTTGTTGCCTCCATCATCAGGGCGATTTGGCACCAGTGATGTCAGAAACGTTGATGAACTTCTACCAGAGCACCAGTGATGTCAAAAACGTTGATGAACTTCTACCAGATTGCACCGCGCTGCAACCCAGAGGACCGCCATCTTCGTAAGAGAACCTCAAAGCCTACTTATTATTTCTGTTGGGATTGAATGAATTTGCTACAGAAGTGGATGAAATGTAACTATTTTTACAAATGGCGATATACGGGAACTGACTGTAGTAATTGTGAAGGGATCTCATTGAATTACGTACATACATAGTTTTATCCAACAATCTTCTTTTAAGGTTACGTCCATATGCAGTTGGAAAAATGTTGGCGCTCATCAGTGTGGAT
This sequence comes from Zootermopsis nevadensis, assembly GCF_000696155.1. Next base: position 284,849 of record NW_019059572.1, read on the forward strand.
TTCAACACATATTTTGCATTCGCCAGATGGAATACTTTAAGGGGTGGGGTGACCTGCAATGAGAAACAGAACATCAGCTGCTTGTGCATTCGCTAAAGTCTATGACTCAGTTTGTGTTACGAATAATTCTTGTGAAATGGGTTTAAAGGTAAGTTCTAATTATGGGTAAATATTTGTTTGATGTTTTCCCTATTGAGAAAGGTATGGACAGACGATGCTTCATAGACATCGCTTTCCAAATTGGGATTGGAATGAAGTGGCTCATTCTACTACAGCTCTGTATTAATGATATTAATTTACTGGGTGAATATAAAGTCTTGAAGAAAGACACAGATCTCTTGGAGGCTATGAAGAAGATTGCAGGTCAGAATCGTAATTTGAAGTTAGAAGATACGTGACCCGAAGCTTCAGATATTTGGGACGGACAGTAACAGACAGGAATATTCACGTGGAGATTCAAATAGGGGAATGCCAAACGTCTTTCTGTTTCCCATATAGAACCATGTGACTGAACGTGTTCCTTTGTCTGAGGGTGAAACTCGTTCTTTTAGAATGTGGTAATTCTCGTTTAATCAGCGACTGTAGGGCAACCGAAGGACCGAGTCGCGACCACTTCTCTTTCCTCCAAGTGCGGGAGGACTGGCTCAGATGAAGTGTGGATGGCGCTGGACCTGTGAACTCCACAGTCTTCACCATCGTCTTGTCACCTCGCTCCGACATACTCGGTAATCAAGATTTTTCATGCTGCAGTTTTGGGTCAGTGGTTCTGAAAGGAACGTCGCCTTGCCCTGATATTCGAATAATGGAACTGGCGAAGTGCAGAAGAATCTTTTTTTTGTATTCCACAAATAACATGGTCTATTAATCATCATGACAACTCAGTGAACGTTACATTTTTAAATTTTATACCACGCATTACTCAGGCGACAGCAGTACCCTGATGATGGGGACAGAGTTGGTTCCCGAAACGTCGGTTAACGCGGCTGAGTGCCCGAGAAGATTTTATTGAAACACTTTTGTTTTGAACTCCCTGATAAGTGTCCACGTAGGTGACAGATTGTAAATGGAATGAGATAAAGACGAGTTTTGAATTGGCTGCAAAGTAATTCTCCTTTTCAGATCGGCCTTTTGTTTTGAACCCCATGATAAGTGTCCACGTAGGTGACAAATTGTAAATGGAATGAGATAAAGACGAATTTTGAATTGGCTGCAAAGTAATTCTCCTTTTCAGACCGGAGAAATTGAAGGATGGTTTCACCGTGTTGATTCTCTGTGCAGAGTCCGAAGGATCAGCGCTGGACCTCTTGGATAAGGCTCTATCGCTTGTGGCAGTAAGTTACCGCGATGTGTCGTCTTGTTTGGTGTTAAAACGAAGTAGTCTCGTTCCATTTATGCTCTGACTATGCTTATTACCTTCTTAAACAGGCACAGATGAACATCGGCAACGTGTTGCTATGGCGACCGCCTTCAACCAGCGACAGATGGCAGCTGAATCATGACGTACTGGAGAACAGCAGATTCAAGGTACGTGGACCTTTTTCTTTAGTAAGCGATGGTAAGGTGTTTCGAAATTTGGCATTTGTCATATGATTTTGTAGGTAGCCTCGTTCACAAAGACGTTCTTCTCGAACTCGAAAGTCAATTTCCCATAGACACAAGGTTATAAACGGGGCCGGGCCACTCACACTACGCCCGGAAAAGTAGTTCCCAGGAACAATGGCTATTCGTAGGTGTGAACTGGTGTTCATTTGAATGATATCAAGGCAGGCAAAAACTTTTGCGCATACGTGGGGACTAAGTTTTGAGAATAATTGTACTGATATCAAGGCAGGCAAAACCTTTCGCGCATACATGGGGACTAAGTTTTGAGAATAATTGTACACGAACGACCATACTTGGAGAAATTGAATGATGATGTATACGTTACCAGAAATCCGTCTGAACTCTATGATCTGAGGCTTCCGCGGAGACTACCCTCGATAGAATCTTCTTGGGCAAACAGCCGCGTCACACAAGGAACACAAGGAGACCACCGTTTCTGTCCACATCACCAGGGTTCTGATGTCACCGTCTAAAGTAGTTTGTCCTAGGCAAAACTAGACATCGTAAGCCCAGATATTACTGGAACTTAACCTAACAGCGATTAGTTTTTACTGAGGGACGTGTCGAGCGCTCGCTGTTAGATTAAGTTAGGTTGGGTTAGGTTACGTTAGGTTGGGTTAGGTTAGGTTTCAGTCGTAATTGTTTCCTCCAGCTTTGCCTGGGACAGAGTTTAGACGGACTTCGGGCATTTCCGGTAAGGTTCTGGTGGGAAACCATCAGATCCCTGACAAGGACGTTTTATCAGGAACGTGCGATGCGCTTATCGGGTGGTTCTGTGTCCTTTCAGGTCCACGTCGTGACTGATGAGAGGGACTTGTGTCAGTACATCTCAGAAGATCAAACCCCGGTGAATTGTGGGGGACGTTCGACCCACGATCAAGTGGAGTGGGTTGAGTTTTACAAGGTCAGTTGAATGGCATCGATTCTTAAGCCATTTGTTGCATTTGCTACATAAAGACGGTGGCACGGCACAGCTGCCAAAAGATCACCGTGTTTATCGACAGCGGATGAAGGTAAGTGGTCACCTGCGGTTTCACGTAGGCGTTGGAAACGCATCGCAGAACCTAACCTGACCTCTGTGGTCTTCAGGAAGTGGAGCCGTTCCTTGGGCAGTGCCACGCGTGCGGTCGACGCCTGGTGTCCGTAATGTCTGAGCTGAGGTCGACGGAGGGACAGAGACAGGTCACGCGGCGTCAGCTTCATCATCAGCACAGGGCGTTGACCCGGGCCCTCACTGACCCCGAGCTTCAGCGTCTTCGCCGTGAAGGGAACGCGACGCTGGCCAGACTCGAGGAGCGTTCCCAGTGGCTGCCGGCCAGCGAGGACGTCAGGTCAGTGCAGTCGCAACTTCGCCCTTTCATAGACTTGCTTTCGGAAGGCGTCGCGTTCAGATTGTGGCTTGGCGAACACGTGGCTGGATTTTCCTCGCTTTGTACGAGCGAATTGACGTTTTTAAAGAAGTCACTACCGTGAATTACAAATTTCGAAGTTCAATATTTATTGTCGTCTTTGTTATCAAGTGTTGCAACTAATATTTGAGTAGTTGCTGACATCCCCTGATGACGCATTTGCGACGAGAACTTTCGAAACTGAACCAATAAGTTTCCCCGTGTGTGTCCTTCCTCCAGGCAGAGCTAATGGGCACAATTTTTTGTAAATTTTCATTGCGAACGCGCCAGACAAGAATATTTTACGTTTTCTGCTATAAAATAGGATTTCATGCTGTGTCATATCTCAACTCCAGAACCGTTGGACCGATTTTGATTGCATTTTATAACGGAGGTCCTTGTTCGCCCGCGATGCCTGCGTCACGCCATTACGAACACCGAAATCTATCATTCGCGAATTGAAAGTGTAGAAGCAGCAGGTGAGCAGAAACGTCGGAATTGATACGCCGTGGGTATTTCGTATTAGTTCCGCTGTTAAAATCGACAGTACGTGTCCAGGTTGGTAACATGGGCTGTCACTTACGCGTTGTAGGGAATTTTATGGTACCAACCGTAATATTCAACGAATTCAGCGTTTTATATTGTGTCATGATGTGTTGTTTGCGTCGTGTCCGTCCGTCTGTTCGCAAGTTACAGCTCCTGAGAGATTTTGGTCGAAAACCAGCGCTAATTTCGTCCGGCTGTTACGATTTTTGGCCAAACGTGGTTAATTTAAAGGCAACTTAGATGACTAAGTAGACTTCTGATTGTATTAACTCTTGATTCTTTTCGTAGATATTGAACCGTCACAAACTCAACTTCTATTCATACGAAATTTTATTAGCTTTAATTTGGTTACACATCCCGCATTACTTAAGGGAATGCTGTGTTTGTTTGCGTATTTTTATAGTATTTTTAAGTATCCACTCCATACAAACTTGCCTTGAATATAAATCTGTGTCCCCCTGAAGAAGTTATGCACGCATAATTTGTACGAATCTTACTGATTTACATAACAAAGTTAGCGTAATTTAAATACCAACTAAGTAACCACCATTGAACATTTTGTCCACGCTCCTGGGACAGCGCTAATATGTTCGATTTTCGCTCGATTTATAAAGAATTTCGTATGTCAAGACGGCTTTATGGGCGTGACGCGTAAACGCTCGTTTCCATGACGACTGCCGAATGTAATTCAGAACGTAAACACGTCTGTCGTGATGGGAGTGTTCTTTTCCAAATTTGCTCCAGTTATATTTCCAGTTTCTCTTTTCGTTTTTATTTTCGCAATTTCTTTTCCTTCCAATTTATCACGGCGTCTCTCACAGACGTAAATAAATTAGGCTGGCAGGTTCGGTTACCCGCAGATGTCGTGGGTCATTTTACTCGCATCCTCTGACGTAGTGGGGCAGGGAAGTTGAACCCCACTGCCACAGGACCACATCGTACACAGACAGCTGTTACGACAACCATTCGGGATGGCCTGAAACCCGAAATGTTAAACTTTTGTCAGTTGTCACCCACTAAATGGAGACGAATCCGGTTTCATCTCCCGCCCACAGCCTCCTTCCCCTAAGAATTCTTCTCAGTCTGTGTTATTTCCGAAGGATGACAGACGAAGTTTTACTTACACACAAAACAACGATTTGTACGTTTTAATTTTTTACGTTTCAAGATTCTGAGTTGGAAATAGTAAGCATTCCGGAATTTAATCTCAACTTATTTATGCACGTAATTGTAATTTTTTTTACCGAAATTTCCAAATACAGGTAGGCCTCGCTTTACGACGCCTCATTTTACGCCGTTTTCACATTAACGCCGTTTTAAAATAATAATGAAAAGAGAAAATATAAGAAGAGAAAACAGCGCAGGAAGTAGGTACCTAGGCGTCAGGTGCATTCTCCTCGTCTGCTAGTACATTATAATTCTAACTCGATTTACGCTGCTAACGACCCTGAGGAGGCGGAACGTAACTCCGGCGTAAATCGGGGCCTACCTGTACTTGAAAATTTGGCACATTTTCGAACTTCCGTCGGTTCATGGTTGGAAGAACAGCGTGACAATTGTCTCGCACTGGAAAAAAAAGTTGTGTGAGGAACTTTGACGAACACTCCTCGTTCTTATCGCCCTGTCTCCACTCTGTACGTATGTCGGAAGTACATTTATGGAGACAAATGTAAATATCAGGAAGAGGTAAGGACTGATAACCCTTCCGTCTGAAATACAAGATATCCTTTTGTGAAGATACGTCAAGTAATCTGAGCCCAGACATTTAGCCACTGTAGCACAGAAACATGTGTTCGTATGC
>NW_019059572.1:290202-305052 GCF_000696155.1 Zootermopsis nevadensis
TTCGAATGGTCTGAAATATCGCCCTCTTTTTATATACTACGTAAATACTTAGGCGACCCGTTCTTCAAGTGCCTTGAGCATCTGCGGGGCCCCAACTTTGCGTTGGCTTTGATCTATTAGACTCCTTGGACGAGTTACATAAATAGAGACCAGCGAATTAAACATGCGAGGTTTTTGCAAAGTAACTTTTTCGAAAGAACTACAAATGCTTTCATGCCAAGTAAGTAATAATAAATACGATTATTTTTATGAGGAACTTTTTGTTTACAGTTGCTACGTATCTTGGCGCAGCTGTAAACGTAGATTGTACAGAACCAACTAGTTTAACGTTGGCCCGATAGATCTGAAACGCGGTTTTCAAGATAAGTGACAGATGAGTTCAAAGGAGAATACAAATTCAGTAATTTGGCCATATCTCAAAATTCTTCTAGAACAACGGTACTTTCAGGACTCCGTAATGAGCATGTTGGTACGCCTGATGTAAGCAAAGTTTCTAAAACTATCGCGTTCTTAAACCAAAATCTTGTTGTATCAGTTCAGCTCAAAGTGCAGTGAATCTTTCGTTCAGGAAGATTCTTTCTCATAAAAAAAAGTTACGCCCAATTTTAAATGTCGAATGTTGAAATCCGCTCGTGTGCCCGCAGACCACAGTTTGAATCTGCTGAATGTTCTCACATGCAGGCTGTGTGCGCTGCTGATAGTGGATTCTACACTAACAAAGTAGCCATTGTCCCCCCCCGCCCCCGCCCAGATGAAATACGAGGCTGTAGCTTGATAAGAGGACGTCTGGGCTTCTGTGCGGTTTCCGGCGGCTAAGAGACGCTGTAGTGGGAATCCGAGTTGCAGTTATTTGGACCGCAAATATTTGTACGGGACGTGTGGAGACATTTTTTTTCCCGTCTTACTATCTAAAAACGGAAACACTGATAAACAAGCTGACGAAATTTTAACAATTATCCCTTGTTTTGTGGGTGGGTGCGAAATTTGACCTTAGACATCGATGAAAGAACAAACATTAAGGATATATTTGAGAACGGAGAGACGAGAATGTTTGGATGAAAGAGAGACGAAGTGAATTGCTGTCTTAACCAGTTGAACGACTATCAGCTTACCATAGCGTGTGCTTCATGGAGTGTCATGTAACTGAAAGTAGGTCAGGAGATTACCCAGCAGGTGGGTGTTGGCAGGCACTATTCGATTCTGAAATGACGTTTGGGCTCGTATGTGTCCAGCCGATGTCAAGACGTAAACCGTGGGGCAGTGAGGAGCTTGCGATTCTGAATAAGTGGCCTATGTAACAACGAATATAATCAAAGGGATTTGTTCGTCACATCTCGTACGAAATTGGTTCATTGGCTCTTTTGCACGGCGCCCAGACTTTTCAGTACATTCGTCTTTAAAAACTTATAGAGTCTAGGGATATTTAAGTATGTTGCACCAACTGTGCGCGCTATTTTACGTTTAATAACCCATGATAATGAATATATATTTGTTTATTCTTATCTTGTAAGACTTGAGGTTCTCACATCTTATTTAACGATTCTTTGAGTATCCCGCATTACATAGCGTTGAATGTAGGACGATTATTAATTAAATTGTTACGAATAATCATTAGACATGACGTAATGTAAGGTACTGACTTCCGTCACGTACATGGAAGTGCTGAGGGGAAGCACGGAAAACCCCAGGACAGTCGGTCTCCGGGGTTTAGATTTCTACCGGAGACGCCCCGAATGCGATGCAGTCGACTTCGACGTTCCTTGAATATGTAGTGTGGATCAGGGGTTCTCAAACTGTGGCACCAATACCCCTTTGTGCACAATAAATCTTCATTTAAGTACGTACATGCAGGAGTAATTAAACTAATTGACCTTTATGGAGCGTGGTATTTGTTAACGTACTTTCGCATCTAAAATCAATATAACCGGGCTGTACTATATAGTTTATTTTCTGTCTGCAATAAAAACGTACGCTGTTTATCGTAAAATTTTCTTTTGTGTAGGTTGCCAGACTTTTTTTAAAAAACTCATCAGGTTTACGAGGCAAAACTTTTGAGAACCCGTGCTCTAGATTACGAAGACGTGGCATGTGGTTGTTACGGACTGTTTTAAGGACTGTTCAGGGAATAGATTTGGGCATATCAGTGAAATCGTTTTGGGGACGCGGATTGTGGATTTTTGGGTTGTGATAACATGGAATTTTGTAGGTTATTTTCAGCATTTTAAACCAACATATGACTTCCATCTTCAGTGTAGAAATTAAGCTGGAGGCGATTCTTTCCCATGAAACGCCCATCTGCATCACAACAAACACGACAGTCCGTGTTTTCACCACCATAGAAACCCTAACCTCATTCAGAATTTCCGCTCACAAACATTACTAATTTACCAGAATGATAGTTTCAAACATGTTTTTTCCCCCCTTGATGTTGTGGGGAGTTACCCTCAGGGCGAAAGAAAGCTTTGTCGAACAATCAACCTTGTCAGTATGGAGCGATTTTAGTGTTTCGGAGCCTGTTTGTGCTGCCATCATCAGGTATTGGTGTGACTGTATACCGATCGCCCGAGTAGCGTTCGCTGAACAAAGGCTGTTGTCACTTTTAGGCTGTCTGCTGAGAGGGCGCGGCGTCTGTTCGTTGAGGTGGACCGCGCCGCGCGTCGACTGGAGCAGTTGGCGGAAGGACGCCGGGAGCGGCTGCGAGACTTGGCCAGGGTGCGCGCTCTGGAAGACGAGGCGACGCAGGTGAGTACTCCGCCACCACGTTAACTCAGCGTAATCGTACTTTGCTGTTCTCCTACTAGCTTAATTTTGTTTTTTTTATTAATGTTCAAGGATTACATTAGCAATCTTACAAACCAAATTATTTCAGCGAAATGTTATCAGACTTTCCTAACTTCAATGGCTCAGGATAACTTCGGAGGACACGGATTCCTATTCGAAAGTTGTTCTCTCTGAGTCCCTCTATACGCTCCTTCAGTTTGTGCCCTAACATTTTTGAATCACCCTGTATATATGTAACGCCTAAGTCAACGCTGACGTAGCAGAGAATGTTGCACATCAAATCCATGTCTGTCGATTCATTTGAAATACAGAACGACATAAAATCTTGAGGGCGACAGGGACCTCTGTGTTCTTAGGTGTTTTATAACTAAGATGGCGCGCTACATCGCTGTACCTGACCGTAGCACCGTGAAATGTTTTAATTCTGTCACGTGTTTATGTATTTCCAAGTGCAGAATTCAGCCCGAGATGTTCACTTGTTCCGAAGTTGTATCACGTAGCACTAATAATGCAAATGACGTTACTTCATAAACAACTGTGGCGGAGTCGCGATTTAATTATCCCTTTAATCAGCGCTCGGCGCTGTCCTCGCAAAATTATTGGCCGACACGTGTTTTCCAGTCGCGTTGCCAGTGGGTCGTCCGGCGATCATTTCTGCTGGCAACAGCGCTGTGTTTTTCCACCGGAGCTGACGTCGTACGTAGCACGCAGGAGGGCGCCACTTGAGTTACAAAATTCTCTCTTAACGAAGCTCTTTTATGTTCACTGGCACTGGAACCAAATCTTGCGACCTTGGAGTTCACGATTATCCGTCCACAGGGGGCGGGGCATTTAGGACATGCGGAGAAGTGAGAAGTGCGTTTGAAATTCTGACTGGAAAGTCTGAGAGGAACAGATCTCTCAGAAGATCAGGACACTCGTCGGGGGATAGTATCGAAACGAATTTTACACAAATGGGGTGTGGATCGGATTCGTCTTGTTCAGGATTGTGACCTGTGACGGATTTTTGTGAACCCTTCTGTCTGTAAATGGCGAGGAATTGACTGTCTGAGTGACTGTCAGCTTCTCAAAGAATATTTTGCCTGAAACTGTGGAGCGTAATTGGATTGCTGTTAAGTGCAACCGAGCTCAGCAGTTCTTCAGGACTGCCAGCACGTCTTGAGACCGAAACATTAACATTTGAAAGTCAACTGATGTCAAACTCACAAACCTAACAACACCCCCCCCCCCCCCCAACCCCCCCCCAAAGTGTAAATCACCCAATACCCACGCGTCTGTCGCCGGAGTATCGTTTCTAAAACTTGGTGTAATATTCAAAGTTGAGGTCGGAACCACGGCATCACATCCCACCATGAGACTTCATCCAAAGTTTAGTCCGTACTCAAAAGCCACGGTTCTTACACTCAGGACAGTGTTCTTACGTTTCAGTATCATGCCGTGGGCTGTGTAAGGATTAATAAGCAGCTTTTCTGTCAGAATTCTCTTATTTACAAACCAGCAATACTCAACTGAAGTCAGTCTCAGATATTTTTCCCCTGTGTACCCTGGCGCGGACATAACTGGGTCGTCCTCAGAGAGGTTGTGAGCTGAAAAGCAGTGCCTTCTCATCAGGTGGTCCAGTTAATCATAACAACCTTCTCAGTTACCGTCGTATTCAACTACGTCCGATTACACTTTATTATACGCGCTTGGTTTAGCTAACAAATTTATACTTTTGAATCAGTACGGTGGTCTAGCGGTTAGAACGCTGGCCTTGTAATCCTGGGGGTCTCGGGTTCGATTCCCGGCGGTGCCCGAATTTATAACTTGTGTTGGGCAAGGCCGTGGTCTAGGCAACGCGGAGTTTTCCTCCGTGGCATCCCAACAATTACTCCATTCACACACAGAAGAAGGCAATGGCAAACCACTTCTGGATCATCTGCCAAGAACGTATATGAACAGGTCCCAGGCCGAGAAGAGAAAAGGATGGAAGGATCCTGTTCATAATATGTCGCCGACCTCCTGTAAAGGAGACGGCGTAATGAAGAAGATCTCTTCTAGGTCGAAGCGCGTTTGGCATCAGTGTGCTTCATAGTGTAAACAGTTTTGTTTGTATGCATATTTTATATTGGTAATCTTCTTTGTAGTCACTGCCACGAGAACATCAAAACCTACTTGGACATAGTTATGACCAGATATGTCGTTTTACATGTTTTTTTAAAGGAATAGACCGCGTCCCGATAAGTTACAAGTCTGCGTCTGGGTTCGGCCAGTCTTACACAGGCCATTAACTTAAAAGTAACTTAAGTCTGAACAAAAAACAGCCATGATTAAATCACCTCGGTATTGAGACGTTGTCAGATGCTGTTTAATTAAGCACCTCACCGTGAAGACGTATGGAGGGTTGGAGGTGAACTTCCGCGTATTCGTAACCTCGGTGCAACTTGCATTGAAAGTAAATAGGATGGCGTTCGAGATCAGATGAATGGAGCTTCAGAGGCTGATGCATCTTGAGAATGAGAAGTTCGTTAAGAAAGTCGTTATCGTAACCTCTTTTCAGTCTGTATCTCGGCGCGAAGGCAACTTTTCATTACGTCTAATGACATTAAATGATATTGTGGTTCTTCTGATATATTGCTGCAACTATTGTGCCCTAAGCAGAGTCACGGGAAGAATATTACGACTTCGGATTGAGTTGTTACAGAACAAAGGAATAAATCGAGACTCATAACACACGTCAAAGTAGCCGGGCCTTCCACGTATCTGCTCTTGTGATCGGAATGTCGCGAATCGTATGTGGACGCAGGACTACAGGGAGTTCATATTTCAGCGCAAACTCGACGGTAATGACTCACGGTTCTCCCACGGTTGCGCTGAAAACAAAACTCTTTGTATGACTGAGACACAGGTCCAGTGTGACGCCGCGCCGTGTAATGTGGTAGAAAATACTGACGTTTCGGAGGTGTGCACTGCCTCCATCATCAGAGCGGTGAGTGAATTAGGTGTGAAAACGTGTTCACGGAAGCCACATCATGCTAAACGCAGTGACACCAGATTCCCAGATGCTATAATACGAAGGAGTGGAGTGGATTAAACTGGGCCAAGATTAGATCTGGCGGCGAGTTATTCTGAACGCGGTAATAGATGTTTGTAGATGGTGAATGGTCTTTGTGGTTTGTGTGGAGATATTTTGTCGGAGGAAATCCGTTTTATTTTGAGGTCTGCAGTAATGAAATTTGCATTATTTTTCGATATAATTACCGACGAGTTACACATTGATTTTTGCATATTTTTTCTTCATTCGAGGAAGGCAACGACCGTGCATTCTTTAACACTTTGTTCAAGCACTTGTCTTGAATGCAGGTCTGTAAAATTGATTTTACAACGCGATTTCATTAGTCCAACTTCCTCTCAGAACATGGCTCTGCCCCAATGCACGTCCATCACGTGACCTCTGGTGTTACGAGTACATCAGTGCCGCGGTAAAAGCCCGAAGTAGGCATGTCCATTCCATATGCTGCTCACTTCGTGATGGCCTGATTTAAATAATGATCTTAATAATTAGTAGCGACACCCACAACCATGTCTGGCGACTGGTCTCGGAGGAGGAACACGATTCAAGTTCAGGATAGCCCGGAGAATTGCAACATCACGTAATTAATAACAAAAAAGAGATTAAAGCCACGCCCTCACCCTGCGAACAATGTGCAGCTCATTAGTGCAGCAGGAGTGTCGATTACTTGACAACAGACTCGCATTAACACCAATTTGTATCGTATTAATCATCTGCTTAAGTGTCTAGATTGTATTCCTCCCGGGTGATACTGTAAATTGTGTTAAACAGCGGCATTGCACTTCTAGCCTGCAGGAGTGACACCACGGTCGCGTCTCTCTCCTGGTCTTACTCAGTCCCTACCATCAAAGTTTCTCACGATGCCAAAAAGTTGGGGAACAGCCTCTTAACAGGTCCTAATTTTACGGAGAAACATTCTTCTAGTGCAGCCTATGATCGCTCAGATGGTCTTAAAATTCCCCACCTCTTGCGGATATCGTGGTTCATCACCGTATTCACAAGGTCACTGACCTCTGCCGTGAGTTAGATGGATCTGGTCCACACCTTATTTAATTTAAATCCATTTCTATCGAATCCTCCCACTTTCGTCTGTATCTTTCAAGGTGTTTCTCGGACGAAATTTTGAATGAATTTCTGATACGTGCTACACGTCCTGCCCATCTCTTTGTAGCGATGACTGCAATAAACCGGAATACCTCAGCACAATGATTAGCAGCATTTTTCTCGCTGTTGTATCCAGACCTGCACAGGAGAGTTTTCCCTAGGATAAAGAAACTTCTCTCAGCGCTCTGCGACGCCCAGCGTCGTTCATTCAAAGTGTCGAATGCCACCTCAAATGACGGCCGCTCGTTTCTGTTATTATTCGTGTTACGTATTACGTTTGAGTTTTCATTAGAAATGCGATTTGTGTCCCTTTCCCTTAAATGTACTCCATAAATTAAAATGGCCGCTGCTAAGTCACACTTGAGAATCGGACAATCGTCTTCAGTCTCTTGAAATTGGCTTACGTTTCATTGAACACGTGTTTATTTGGTAAACAAGGTTGCAGCACAGGATTTGCGCATGCGCAAGACGGTCATGAAGTTCTGTGGCCAAGAACGTACAGACTTCTGCCCGTCTCATGACGATGGATTTTTTAATTTTCTGAATTTACTACAACAGTAGTCATCAATGTCTGTCAGTATACAGCCCTGAAGGTTAATTTCATGTTACGTCTAATGAAATTCAGATGCACAAAATTGGTACCGATGGAAAGAGAAACTCTCGCAAGTTTATGTTCGTATACTTCGCGGCCGCGTAGTAACACTGTTCGCCGCCAGGGGCGACATGAGAGAAAATGGCTGCCATCGAAGACAGGGGAGCCTTTGTGTCTTGGATTTCCACGTTCACCGGTCTGTTATTAGTGTGCAACGGCATTTCCGAACCAAGTTTGCGGCAGATCCACCCAGTGGGCATACAATTCGTAAGTGGTATTCCGAATTTAAGAAAACGGCCTGCATCTGTAAGAGTAAGTCAACCCGGCCGCTCGTCAGTAAGCGAGGAAACAGTGGAGTGGGTCCATGCAAGTTTCACACGCAGCCCGCATAAATCCACCGTCAGAGGCAGCACGGACCTTGGTATCCCGCATTAAACGTGAGTAGCTTGTCTTTCAAATCGGGAACATCATTTAGACTAGCTCTGTATTGTAAGCGTATAACTGGACGGGAAGTGTAGAATTTAGTCCGGGATTGTTGTCAAACGGGAGCGCTTTGTGGGTGACGAAAATTACGTATACGTGGTCGTTGGTGGGTGTTGGGAGCACAGTTAGGAATATACTTTCATTAATTCAGGGGTCACTTGCAGACATAATATCTAGAAAAACGTGTATTTAGGCCTTCAGCTCTCTAAAGCACTAAAATTAAACAACAGACAGTGAGTTTATGTTAATTAAAGTCGTTTTTCCCCGAAGAATGTTACGAAACTCGTAGACATGAATCAGCTGTGTTGTCAGAGCCCAGAATTGTCGAATGTTGTGGATATCATCGTGTTTTAGACACGAAACTGACTTCGCGGTTACGTGTGTAAGCAGGTCCATGTTAATTTGCATTCAGAGAAGTGTCTCTCACATCTGTGACTTCGAATTCGGTAGCTCTGTGTTTCGTTTGGTACAAATGATGACGAGAAGGTTTAGATTGTTCCAAAATGAATCCTAACCCGTTTTTTTGACATCGAGGAAAACTAAGTCGATTCGACTTGTAATTGAGACTTACTTTAGCAAGGACATTGGAAGTGTCCATGAATGATTTGGAGTTGTACTCCGCGTGATCTCTGCTCCATTCCATTCAGATCGATAATCCATTGACAATTGACCGCCGCATTGTCCTGTGTATTAAGACTGGGGCAGCAGTTGGCATTGAAACATCTTGAAGCGATTGAATTCTTCAGACATGATACGATCTGCTGTGAACTCTCAAAGTTGGAGAAGGAACAGTAATGGAACACGTGACTTCGTAATGCTGTAATTAAATGGGGGATTTGTAAAGTATTATTTTTTAATTTACCGCTGGAGAAAGTCTGTAATATGTCCAGTTGACTCATAACACGAACCGCGATGAATCATGATGATATATTGTCCGTAAATTACCATCTGCCTTTTTGAAATAGACTAAAGAGAAATTTTGACCACTTTTCAATCCATAGATTATTGTTTTGAGGTAGTTCAAGCCTAACCCACGAACTTTCACCAAGTGTTAATGCATTTCTGGAATAAAGCGTCTGCTACCCATAACCGAACGTATTGAGATTTTTTTTATGTATTTAACGACACGTTATCAACTGAATTTTTATGATCGTGTGTGATGGATTGCGAAGGATGTGCAAGTTTATTGTCTACTTTTGGGCACTATCTCAGCATTTGCCTTGAGACAATGAGAATAGCCACGAAAATAATCGAACCCGAGACCTTCTGAGCACAAAGCACCTCCTTTGTTTACTTTTATTTGCTACGTGGATCGGAGTTCGTGCTCGATATTATCGTAATGAATTTCGAGTGTAATTGCAGTCACACTGAGGAATTATTAGGGACTTTGGTACCTTAAGAGACTTCTATGCAGACCAGAGCACCTGCTCTAAAGCGTCGTCGATATGAGAAATCTAGTGAACTTGTAGCCACGGTGGTGTAGCGGTTAGAACGCTGGCCTTGTAATCCTGGGGTCTCGGGTTCGAATTTATAACTTGTGTTGGGCAAGGCCGTGGTCTAGGCAACACGGAGTTTTCCTCCGTGGCATCCCAACAATTACTCCAATCACACACAGAAGAAGGCAATGGCAAACCACTTCTGGATCATCCGCCAAGAACGTATATGAACAGGTCCCAATCCGAGAAAAGGATGGAAGGATCCTGGTCATATGGACCTGTCCTCAGACAGAAAACTAAATAAATAAAAATAAACATACAACAATATTGACATGAAATGCCACCAATATAGCTGTTATTACAATGATGAACGTCTAAAACACTGTCACTTCAACTACAAAACACACATCATCAGGCTGGTACAGAAACATAACACAGTGAAACTACTACTGAATTACTGTTGTATCTTAAATGAGGCACATTGTCCATAGTGAAATTGTATGGATGCGTGTGACATAGTTGGGCTATTTTAAATTAGGGTTAAATTACCATATTAATGATTTCATAAAATACTGCATATAGAAAATTGCATCTAAACAGCAAACATAAGCCATACATAACTATTTTCTTTCTTACATCTGGTCAGTCTTATCTTCTTCATTTTGTGATGCAGCAGTAATGGCTATTACAGTCATGTAACATGATTATTTGTTTGTTGAAAGGTCTGGAAGGTGCGTACCTAGTTAATGTTAAATAGAAACTTGATCATTATACAAATGAAGTGTTGGTAGTAGCCTAATTCAAGGGTTATTGTCGTGAGCTGCAATATCATTCACTATTGTTACTTCGCAAACGAACGTTCTGTTCGAAGATGCTGTACAGCCAGTCGGCTTCTCATCACCTTTCTAATGTTTGTCCGACAAGTTGGGTTACTTTCCGCCTTTTGATCGCCTGTGGGGCGTGTCGAAAGATGTGATAAGTTCTTCAGTGGTAAGAGGATTAATGTCTCCATACAGGATCACGCTTTTAAATTGAAAACATTTTTAATTAATCCAGTGGCGGGTCTTACGAACGCGGAAGTGAACTTTTGGTTCGCTTGTGATGAACAGCGCACCAGAGTCAACCTCGACGTCACTACCCGAGTCTGTAATCTCGACAATTTATGCCTAGGACATCTAGACATTACATAAATGCGCGCGATAAAACGTTATTTATGTTTTTTATATCCATTTCTTGTCCAGATAAACCTTGGATCTCTTTCTACATCGCTCGTGGTTTTTCTATAAGTTAAACCACTCTTCGGCGTATGACATATTACGTCAAGTTTACTGATCGACCTGGGTTTTCTATAATTTAAACCACTCTTCGGCGTATAACATATTACGTCAAGTTTACTGATCGACAGTTTTGCTTCGGGAGGTTCTGGGTTCGATTTAAAGGCGGTTATATCGACTATATGACTTCTCAGACTGTCCTGGCGAATGCTTGAATGGTGGCTTTAAATTGGCCACGACCACTTTATTACACTCTCCTGAATATATCGCAGTTCACAGAAATCGTCTCATTTTGCTCTGTAGTGATGATGGAATGTGAAAAGTCGAAAGATGGGCAGACACTTCTCGCTCGTATTTGTGAGTATTATTTAACGAGCTTAATTAGTTGCTGAAATTAAGCAGTGTCAAGAGAGGGGGAAATGGAATGATTGTGAGTGTTAAATGGAGAGCGAAAATCTGTCGTGGCTTATTTTAAAGTAAGTTATTGTCTCGTATTAGTCCGGAAGGGTGAATAAGAGATTTGATTCAGAGGCCGTAACAATTCACGTATACTTCGCCGGTGAAGGTAACTCGCTCAGTGTCTTCATCAGAGCCTAGGAAACCGGTAACCGTAGTTCGCCGCGTAATGATTTCGATCCGGACAAACGGGGTCATCCTCAGAGCCATTACTTCCACGAGATGAAATGATTCGAACAATTACGTTTTGGGAAATTAAAGGCGTCTTCTGGAAACGGGTTTTGGTGCCTTTGAAGTTAATAAAGGTCCGTTTTAAATTAGTGCCGTATAATCTAACCCGTTGGCCTCTAAATTAAAACTCGCCTGGGCACTTATGTTTCCACCTATGAAAGTAAAAAGTTGCGGTACAAATGATTGCACCTTGCATTAATAATAGAACGAGTTATTGTTCCTAGCATTTAAGACACTTGAGAGATTTCTCAGGCCCGGCTTGGGTAAAACTGTGCGTTTATTTTATGGAACTGAACCTGAGTGTTGTGATGCAGAGAGCATAAATGTAACGTAACTTAATTCACATTTTAGTGTTTGGTGGATTTTAATTTTTTTGGAATTATCAACTAAACATGCCACTTATAAATAGAACATAAGAGTCGTTCGCACACTGTTTAAATGTACGAGGGCATATCTTCATGCAATCTTAGCTTCTGCACGAGATTAGGCGAGTAGAAGAAATTATATAAATTATTAAAAGACAGGAAGGTTTGTTCCGCTCGGTACTAAAGATGGGAATTTAGCTGATGCGTAGAATCACACAGTTGCCAGCGCCAGGAATCGATCTAGGTGTCCCAGCGGTGTCTCGTAGTGGCGTGGCTGTCGTGGCCTTCTTAATAAGGTAATGGATGCACGAATTGAATCCATAATCTTTTTTTTACAAGACCCCGGCACTGAACCCAGTACTGATCCAGTTGAATGTAAGTCTGTACTGTTACACCTTACCTATTTCACGTGCATTTTAATATCGTACACGTCGAGGTATCCCAAATGACGTCTCTTCACTTCGGATTTTACAACTAAACTCATTTCTCTGCTCATCCAAACTTGCGACATGCCATCCTCAGAGTACGACCCTTGTTTTAAGAGAAGGATTTATGAAACTTGTTTTGTATTTCCTCCACGTGTCTGTCACTTCCTGTCACTTCAGTCAAATATTCTTCTCAGCGCACTTTTCAGACAGAACGTGTATTCTGGGAACGTGTGACGTTTTTCGGGCTGGGCTTGAAGCTAGGAACTCACCGTTAAAACATCGTATTTTGAGCGGTTCCTCGTTGAAATTGTGATCAGGCCTTTGAAGCTTGAAGTTCATGTAAATACTATTGTGACATCTGTTCCTTTTTAACTAGAGGTTTCTTTTCATGAAAAGTAGCTTTTCTAGTCGGGAAATGTTTGGCGAAATCATCGCTGCTTGTTATGAGGACTGTGCGAAACGCTGAATTGCCCTCTGTGGGCAAAATGAAGAGTTCCTGACTTTGATACGTATTTGACACGTTGATTTAAAGGGCTAAACTAAGAGACAAGCATATGAACAAAATACTTAACGGAAGACGCCCGTTTAAATCCATCAACCCCCCCACCCCCTGTGATTATGTACCTCGATCACTTCCGCGCCTCTATCTATTGAAATTGTTGAACAGAGCATTCTGCCATCTGGCGTCATTACTGAGAATATGGCCGGTGCACGTACACGTAGTTATATATACGTATTTCCGACTTATTTATTCTTGCCAGTAGATATATTTTACAGTAGGGGTCGTAACTTATCTTATGTTACTCGCTTGTTCCTGGTCACCGTGGAATTTTGATTGTACCAAGCTCAGGAACACGCCCTGAAGAAAAGACATATTCTCTTCAAGGACATGGGGTCATGCTTCCTGGAAGGGTTTGGTCAGTCGGTTAATTTTTGTTCTAATCTCTGGTTTAGTCAGAGGCTCTTCAAACGGCGTTAAGTCACAAACGTAATTTCAGTTACGCACACACACGCGTTGAAGCGTTCTTGTAATAAAATTGTTAAATATATAAATGGGATTTGTCGGAAGACGGGTCTCGGGGGAAATTGTTACAAAGCTGCAAGCGTGAATTGGCCCACTGATCTCAATTTCATAACACAAAACATGACTAGCTCGTCTTATCTCTTCTTACTGTTACGATTAGATAATTGTTTTAACGTGCCAAACCCGTTCCGGCTAATCGTTTAAGCTATTTCAGAATGTCAGCAAACACTGACCGGTTTAGAACTTACAAAACCTTCCCCCGGAGCAATCCAGTGGATTGTTTCAATCAGCGAAGGGTGGGATTAAAGCTAACTGATTGCTGAAAAATTGTTGGTTAGGTTTTCGTCACACAGATCGTAACTACCGCTGTCTGTCGATAGGCGTGTTTGATATTTCCTGTGGCAGAACTGACAAATTGCGAGTAATTAAGTGCTGTTTTCTTTAGGATGGATCAAGTCGCTGTTAGCAGTTGTCTCATTGATGTCTAGGAGGAATTGCTGAAAGGCACACAGCACGATGTTAAAACTACGCGGAATATTTGATTCTGAAGGGTTCTGACTATGTCGGAATTTTTTGCCCATCGGCTGATGTTATAAAAACACACGACGTTTTCGAGGACTGGGTCCGTCCTTGTCCTCAGGTGTAGTAAAGGAGGCAGGGACCTGCTCTGTGGAGTCCGTTAGAATGAGCTAATACCAGTCATTGGACCGGTTCAGTGATCTTGATACAAAATACATAAAATGAATACATAATGGATTGTCATTTGGAATGCTTCGCCTTCGAAGCTCCTGAACTGATATCGATTAAATTTGGTATTAAGGTATCTAGATTGTTGGAGTAAGTAGTTTTATTGAGTTAACGTCGTTAAGTAAACCGCATATAAATATTTAAACCATGTAAGTTACTCATTCAGTTATATGAATAATAAATTAAATGTAATCGTCCATCTACAAGATTTGTATTAGAAAATTACTCTTCGTGGTGTGTGACGTAAGGTTTTATAACGTAGGCCTCCCACTAACAACTCTTCATGTTTTAATATTATGAGTGTCGTAGTTTTTAAACGTCTAGAATGGATCGTTAAAGGCAAGTTTTAAAAGACGAGATACGATGGTACAGTGAATAGATTAGGATTTTAGAACATCAGTGGTATAAATTGCGTGTAGCTATTGATTTATAACTGCAACTTATTTTCTTTAAAATAAGTTTCATAGAAGAAATACGATATATCCAGTTCTCAGCTGACTGTTACGTTAATAGAGCAATCTGAGTTGTCGTTTTTCTCCGCAATGGTCGCTGCTAGCAGTGTTAATTAAAACAAGATGCCCAACTGGGAGGACGAGAAGTGTCATTAAACTCAAATCAGGGCAAGTGTACTCATAAACGAGATTAAAATTGGCATAACAAGACTGGAACGGTGTGTTGTTTTGAGGACACTGACAATGAAGGTCCCAGGCCATTCTTTCAGGAATGTAATCCCAGACTAGTGTTGCACAACGATGTTTTTCAAGAATTCCTTTAGGTCGCTCTTGATCTCGTTATGAAGAAGATAGTATTTAGGAAAAATAATTTTTACTGAAATTTGTTACTCGTTCGAAAATATGACCTTGGGATGTTAACCGTG